>JAWNKX010001150.1:0-182613 GCA_035041755.1 Cacoxenus indagator | reverse complement strand
GAGAAGCTGATCAAGCTCAGATTAGCTGCAGCAGTCGAAAGCGCCGGCGGGCTCTTCTCGAGACAGCACGGCTTTAGGCCCGGAAAGTCTACAATGGGAGCAATTGAGGAAGTCGTTAAGGTAGCACTCAAAACCCAACAGGGCAATCATCTCTCGCGGCCTGTCGTACTACTTGCAACATTGGACATCAAGAACGCATTCAACAGCGTCAAATAGGAAAACATAATAAAAGCTCTGGAAAAAAAATTCCGTATCCCCAATTACTTGATGAGGCATATAGAAAGCTACCTTGAACGTCGGAAGCTGATATACCAGACCAAGGCAGGCGAGAATTGTGTTAAAATAACATCAGGAGCAGCTCAAGGATTAACTCTAGGGCCATAACTCTGGAATATAAGCTACGACGAAATCATCTACGTAGATATGCCTGATGACTCCTTCATAGTAGGATATGCAGATGACATAGTCGCAGTAATCTCGGCACGTAACACCACGCATGCTCAACGCAAGCTCAACCAGGTGATGCTACGTGTTAAGCAATGGCTTGAGAGACAAGGCCTTCAGCTGGTTACTGAAAAAACCGAGCTACTGCTGGTCACTAGACGTCGGAAGCCGGTGGAAATTGATATGAGGGTCAACGATACCGTCATAAGGACACAAAAAGTAATAAAATACCTAGGAGTCAGGCTTGATACAAAGCTGACGTTCGGGGCGCAAATCCATCTAGCGAGATGCAGGGCTGCAGATACAATCAAATCACTCAGCAGGCTCATGGCAAACATAGGCGGACCACTTCAATATAGACGGGGACTACTGATGGATATAAACAACGCTATCCTGTTGTACGGATGCGAAGTATGGGCAGACACATTAAACGTGAAATGCAGGGCCTAATCTTTGCTGTTAGTACAACGAACCTACGCGATGAGGATAATAAGTGCATATCGAACGCTATCTGAAGCAGCAGCACTTGTCATCGCTAGGGTGAAGCCGATTGATCTGTTAGCCATGGAGCGAAAGAGGATTTACGAGCTGCATCAAGCAGTGGTAGCAACGAGACAAACAGTCGACTATTGTAAAGAGGAAATTCTTGACTTATGGCAAGAGAGATGGACTAATGAGAACCCGGAAAGATGGACGGAAAGGCTTATACCTGATATAATGCTGAGAGGACATGGATATTTTAGCTCCTTCCTGTTCTCAATAGGCAAAAGTGCTGGAACCAGTTGTGTATACGCAGACGCCGAAATAGACAACGCAGAACACACAGTCTTTCACTGTAAAAGATTTGCAGCCTGACGAAATCGACTAACACCATCGATGGGACATATCACACCCGAAAACATCGTTGGCAAAATGACCAGTATTTACCAGAAGTTTTTGTTAACGATATTCTTCGACTAAAGAAGAAGGACCTTGACATATGGAAAGGGGGTTTTAATGGGTGCCAGCCCCACATACCACACGACGGTGTGAGATGCGGTAGGCATCTCCCCCTTCCTTGCGACAAAAAAAAAATTATTATTATATTTATTATAATTATTATTATTACTATTATTATTATCATTATTATTATTATTATTATTATTATTATTATTATTATTATTATTATTATTATTATTATTATTATTATTATTATTATTATAATTATTATTATTATTATTATTATTATTATTATTATTATTATTATTATTATTATTATTATTATTATTATTATTATTATTATTATTATTATTATTATTATAATTATTATTATTATTGTTATTATTATTATTATTATTATTATTATTATTATTATTATTATTATTATTATTATTATTATTATTATTTTTATTATTATTATTATTATTATTATTATTATTATTATTATTATTATTATTATTATTATTATTATTATTATTATTATTATTATTATTATTATTATTATTATTATTATTATTATTATTATTATTATTATTATTATTATTATAATTATTATTATTATTATTATTATTATTATTAATATTATGGGGTCGGGGTCTATGGCTGAATGGTAAAGTGTCTGATCGACTTTAACGTGGAGAAGTCCAGCACGATCCATCCTGACAAGTCCCAAGCATCTCACCGCCTCCACGTGGCGATCCCGGGAAGCAGCTCTATCACCCGTCAGTGCGCTTGCTAAGGTGAGAAGGCGACGTCCAGCTTAGCCTGACCAGGTGGAATGGCTCTCTGGACTAGAAATCCAGGACGCGTCTGTTCCCGAATCGGGCGGCGTCTTGGTTAGCGCCTGCTCCACATTGGACGGCTATTTATAATTTCTTTTTCCGGATCGGTAGACAGAAAAGGAGTTCCGATCGCTGATAACTAAGATATTCCAGCACTTTATTACCCAGATTGAACAACTGGCGAAATGGCTATTGGGCTAATACTGCAGTTGCCTCCATCCTATTAAAACTCGGCGAGTCTTTAAGTACATTCAAATCACATCACCGTTAAGTCGTTGGTAAAGAGGCAGTTGAGAGGACTCCTGCTTAATGTCCGTTCTGGCTCTGAATGCAAGCACCCATGAAGTCTTGTATCAACCCTCGCATGGACCTCACTGCCTGCATAGGGACCCATGGGAACATTTCGGAAAACTGTACGTATGAGAGGAGATAGCGGCTTAAAGTTTGGACCCATTCAATATGAGTATACAACAGCAACAACAAAAGAACAAAGAGAGTAGAATGTTCCGGAGCAGTAATTTGACTATGCGATCCTCCAAATCAAAGAGCGACACAAGTAGTGGAGGCAAGCCTGATCCAAATAACTCTGGAAAAGCCGAAAACTACACAAACAGTCGAAAGAGAAAAGGAGACCCAATTCAACGCGGAGACCCCACTTGTTGATGTGGAAATCCCGAGCGCACAACAAAGAGTAATACACACAAACGGCTCCTCAAAGCAAAAGTTGATTCTGAAGATGAGGACTCTGGAAGAAGAAACGCTAGAGGAGTGCAAAGGGGTACTGCGAAGAATGAATAATGCCATGCGGAGGCAGCGAAATATAAACATGGACATTAAAGACGGTGTGTCTGAATTGAGTGAACTCTTCGATGTCATCGGAAGCTACAGGAAGAGCTGAATGAACGCCGATGTAGAAAATGCTAGCGGGGCGAAAAAGCAAGGCACTGAAAAACAGGACCAATACGAAACTGAAACTCCAGCTCTGGGCACCCAGAAAAGAATCGCTACAAGTCCTGCGATTCGAGCAAAAAAGTGAGAAACAAGGAGCCGAATGATGGATTGAAGACTTGTGTGATGAAGAATTGTGTATCACAAAAAGGGGAAGTCGAAACATGACAAAACAAAAGTAAACAAAATTCAGAAATTAGGTGATATGGGCATAAAGGTAGATAAGCCTAAGTCAAGGACGCGAACTCGGCCGGAAGCTGTGCTAATTAAGCCAGAAAGCGGAAGGAGCTACGTGGAAGTTCTGAGAGAGCTGAACAAAATTATGAAACCAGATGAAGCCGACAGTCCTATCCGCTCAGAAAGACAGAACAGGGTACATGCTAGTTGAACTTACCAAAGGAAGTAAACTTAATAAGCTTTGTAAAAGCATCAAAGGCATGCTTAAGAAAAGTTCGTCAGTGAAGGCCATCAAGCCAATGTGCAAGCTGGAGATACATGACCTGGACAGTCTCACAGAGGTAGGGGACGTTGTCTCTGCAATCAAGGCGGTGATAGTCGACAGGGGTCAAGAAATGCAAGTTCGGCTCACAGACGCCAACAATTTAGAGTTGAAGCGGGCCTGTGTCATACTACCCACAGAAGACGCAAATGAGGTACTGAAAGCGCATAAGTTTAAGATCGGATGGACGCGGTGTCGAGTAAAGCAGTGCATCGAAATTAAGCGGTGCTTCAGATTCTTTAGCAATGGCCAGTTGCGGAAGGACTGCAGAGGACCAGACCGTAGTGACTTGTGCATTATATGCGGAGTGAATGGACACAAGATGAAAACTTGCACGATTCCACCAAAATGCTGTTTATGTGCCCATGATAAACTCAAGGAGCTGAATCACTTCCCTGGGGCAAGGAACTGCGTTGCCAGTGCCAGGAAAGATCGAAGATGAAAGTTTACCTAGCAAACTTACATAGAATCAGGATAGCGGATGATCTGTTGTCCCAAATAGTCATGGAGGAACAAATTGATTTGGTTATAATCAGCGAGCAACAAACTGGATTCTGGTTGGAAAACGACACAAAAACTGCTGCATTATAGTTCCCAGACCCAAGCAAAATACGGCATCTGAGCAGTGGTAAAGGAAGCTGCTACGTATATGTGAGAGTCAAAGACTACAACGTCATCAGCTGCTTTCTGACACACAGCGATGGTATACAAGCATATCAGAGAAAACTCGACGATATTGAAGAACCAGCTAAGCGATTACAGGGAAACCTTGTTGTAGCTGGAGATTTTAACTCGAGAGCTGTAGAGTGGGGAATGCCTTCACCAAACTCCAGAGGTCGCAGAGTCCTTGATACGTCTGCAAGAGCGGGTCTCGTAGTAGCCAACAACTGCGGTACAACTGCGACTTTTCGACGAATGGGAAACGCAGAAATAATCCCCGACATTACTCTGGTCTCAGAGAATATGGCACATACGATAACGCACTGGAAAGTCTTAGATATGTACAACGGCAGCGACCATGAATATATCTATTTCACCCTCGCAGAGAATAACTCACTCAATGCAGAACGCAATACCGCACGTAGTACAGATGGTACGTAAACCGCTTGAACAAGACCCTCTTTATCAACGAAATCGACAGGTGCCTACTCGACGGAAGCACCCAGAGTGTAGTATATAATACCATGGAAGCCATAAAAACTGCCTGTAATGCTGCTATGCCATAGGCAGGAAACCCCCGAAGACAAGGACAAGAGAGATGAGTGTGTCCGATGCAGACGTCTCCTCAAAAGAGCAGGGCGCAGGGGAGACTCCGCCATACAGGGGGAGATGTAAAAAACAGCCAAAAAGAGCTTAAATATCGCCATCCATACCAGCAAGCGGCACAAATGGAAAGGTCCCTGTAATGACGAAAATTTGGACCCGTGTGGTTTCGGTTATAAAATCGTCATGAAAAAGCTTATGTCTAACAGCGCACTCCCTGATATAGAGGAAGAACAAATGGACAACATAGTCAACCAGCAAACATAATGCCGCAGACTACTGGTGAATATGTAGAGCTCTTCACCGAAGAACAACTAGTCAATGCAGCCCAGAGCATTAAGAACAAGAAGGCACCGGGCCCTGATAACATTCCAGCAGAAGTCTTAAAAGCAATAACAGCAAACCGACCCACATATTGCTTAGTATGTACAATAGGTGTATACGAAGTGGAATATTCCCCGAATCTTGGAAGATACAGCGAATGTTATTGATCAGCAAAGGCAAAAGAGACCCGGGAACGCCATCAGCGTACCGACCACTCTGTATGCTAAATACAACTGGTAAATTGCTGGAGAAGCTGATCAAGCCCCGATTAGCTGCAGCGATCGAAAGCGCCGGCGGGCTCTTCTCGAGACAGCACGGCTTCAGGCCCGGAAGGTCTACAATCGGAGCAATTGAAGAAGTCGTTGAGGTAGCAGTCAAAACCCAACAGGGCAATCATCTCTCGCGGCCTGTCGTACTACTTGCAACATTGGACATCAAGAACGCATTCAACAGCGTCAAATAGGAAAACATGATAAAAGCTCTGGAAAAAAAATTCCGTATCCCCAATTACTTGATGAGGCATATAGAAAGCTACCTTGAACGTCGAAAGCTGATATACCAGACCAAGGCAGGCGAGAAGTGTGTTAAAATAACATCAGGAGCAGCTCAAGGATTAACCCTAGGGCCATAACTCTGGAATATAAGCTACGACGAAATCCTCTACGTAGATATGCCTGATGACTCCTTCATAATAGGATATACAGATGACATAGTCGCAGTAATCTCGGCACGTAACACCACGCATGCTCAACGCAAGCTCAACCAGGTGATGATACGTGTTAAGATATGGCTTGAGACACAAGGCCTTCATCTGGTTACTGAAAAAACCGAGCTACTGCTGGTCACTAGACGTCGGAAGCCGGTGGAAATTGATATGAGGGTCAATGATACCGTCATAAGGACACAAAAAGTAATAAAATACCTAGGAGTCAGGCTTGATACAAAGCTGACGTTCGGGGCGCAAATCCATCAAGCGAGATGCAGGGCTGCAGATACAATGAAATCACTCAGCAGGCTCATGGCAAACATAGGCGGACCGCTTCAATATAGACGGGGACTACTGATGGACATAAACAACGCTATCCTGTTGTACGGATGCGAAGTATGGGCAGACACATTAAACGTAAAATGCAGGGCCTAATCTTTGCTGTTAGTACAACGAACCTTCGCGATGAGGATAATAAGCGCATATCGAACGCTATCTGAAGCAGCAGCACTTGTCATCGCTGGGGTGAAGCCGATTGATCTGCTAGCCATGGAGCGAAAGAGGATTTACGAGTCGAAAGAGAAAAGGAGACCCGATTCAACGCGGAGACCCCACTTGTTGATGTGGAAATCCCGAGCGCACAACAAAGTTGATTCTGAAGATGAGGACCCTGGAAGAAGAAACGCTAGAGGAGTGCAAAGGGGTACTGCGAAGAATGAATAATGCCATGCGGAGGCAGCGAAATATAAACATGGACATTAAAGACGGTGTGTCTGAATTGAGTGAACTCTTCGATGTCATCGGAAGCTACAGGAAGAGCTGAATGAACGCCGATGTAGAAAATGCTAGCGGGGCGAAAAAGCAGGGCACTGAAAAACAGGACCAATACGAAACTGAAACTCCAGCTCTGGGCACCCAGAAAAGAATCGCTACAAGTCCTGCGATTCGAGCAAAAAAGTGAGAAACAAGGAGCCGAATGATGGATTGAAGACTTGTGTGATGAAGAATTGTGTATCACAAAAAGGGGAAGTCGAAACATGACAAAACAAAAGTAAACAAAATTCAGAAATTAGGTGATATGGGCATAAAGGTAGATAAGCCTAAGTCAAGGACGCGAACTCGGCCGGAAGCTGTGCTAAATAAGCCAGAAAGCGGAAGGAGCTACGTGGAAGTTCTGAGAGAGCTGAACAAAATTATGAAACCAGATGAAGCCGACAGTCCTATCCGCTCAGAAAGACAGAACAGGGTACATGCTAGTTGAACTTACCAAAGGAAGTAAACTTAATAAGCTTTGTAAAAGCATCAAAGGCATGCTTAAGAAAAGTTCGTCAGTGAAGGCCATCAAGCCAATGTGCAAGCTGGAGATACATGACCTGGACAGTCTCACAGAGGTAGGGGACGTTGTCTCTGCAATCAAGGCGGTGATAGTCGACAGGGGTCAAGAAATGCAAGTTCGGCTCACAGACGCCAACAATTTAGAGTTGAAGCGGGCCTGTGTCATACTACCCACAGAAGACGCAAATGAGGTACTGAAAGCGCATAAGTTTAAGATCGGATGGACGCGGTGTCGAGTAAAGCAGTGCATCGAAATTAAGCGGTGCTTCAGATTCTTTAGCAATGGCCAGTTGCGGAAGGACTGCAGAGGACCAGACCGTAGTGACTTGTGCATTATATGCGGAGTGAATGGACACAAGATGAAAACTTGCACGATTCCACCAAAATGCTGTTTATGTGCCCATGATAAACTCAAGGAGCTGAATCACTTCCCTGGGGCAAGGAACTGCGTTGCCAGTGCCAGGAAAGATCGAAGATGAAAGTTTACCAAGCAAACTTACATAGAATCAGGATAGCGGATGATCTGTTGTCCCAAATAGTCATGGAGGAACAAATTGATTTGGTTATAATCAGCGAGCAATACAAGAGAAAACAAACTGGATTCTGGTTGGAAAACGACACAAAAACTGCTGCATTATGGTTCCCAGACCCAAGCAAAATACGGCATCTGAGCAGTGGTAAAGGAAGCTGCTACGTATATGTGAGAGTCAAAGACTACAACGTCATCAGCTGCTTTCTGACACACAGCGATGGTATACAAGCATATCAGAGAAAACTCGACGATATTGAAGAACCAGCTAAGCGATTACAGGGAAACCTTGTTGTAGCTGGAGATTTTAACTCGAGAGCTGTAGAGTGGGGAATGCCTTCACCAAACTCCAGAGGTCGCAGAGTCCTTGATACGTCTGCAAGAGCGGGTCTCGTAGTAGCCAAAAACTGCGGTACAACTGCGACTTTTCGACGAATGGGAAACGCAGAAACAATCCCCGACATTACTCTGGTCTCAGAGAATATGGCACATACGATAACGCACTGGAAAGTCTTAGATATGTACAACGGCAGCGACCATGAATATATCTATTTCACCCTCGCAGAGAATAACTCACTCAATGCAGAACGCAATACCGCACGTAGTACAGATGGTACGTAAACCGCTTGAACAAGACCCTCTTTATCAACGAAATCGACAGGTGCCTACTCGACGGAAGCACCCAAAGTGTAGTATATAATACCATGGAAGCCATAAAAACTGCATGTAATGCTGCTATGCCATAGGCAGGAAACCCCCGAAGACAAGGACAAGAGAGATGAGTGTGTCCGATGCAGACGTCTCCTCAAAAGAGCAGGGCGCAGGGGAGACTCCGCCATACAGGGGGAGATGTAAAAAACAGCCAAAAAGAGCTTAAATATCGCCATCCATACCAGCAAGCGGCACAAATGGAAAGGTCCCTGTAATGACGAAAATTTGGACCCGTGTGGTTTCGGTTATAAAATAGTCATGAAAAAGCTTATGTCTAACAGCGCACTCCTTGATATAGAGGAAGAACAAATGGACAACATAGTCAAATCACTCTGGCTCGACCAGCAAACATAATGCCGCAGACTACTGGTGAATATGTAGAGCTCTTCACCGAAGAACAACTAGTCAATGCAGCCCAGAGCATTAAGAACAAGAAGGCACCGGGCCCTGATAACATTCCAGCAGAAGTCTTAAAAGCAATAACAGCAAACCGACCCACATATTGCTTAGTATGTACAATAGGTGTATACGAAGTGGAATATTCCCCGAATCTTGGAAGATACAGCGAATGTTATTGATCAGCAAAGGCAAAAGAGACCCGGGAACGCCATCAGCGTACCGACCACTCTGTATGCTAAATACAACTGGTAAATTGCTGGAGAAGCTGATCAAGCCCCGATTAGCTGCAGCGATCGAAAGCGCCGGCGGGCTCTTCTCGAGACAGCACGGCTTCAGGCCCGGAAGGTCTACAATCGGAGCAATTGAAGAAGTCGTTGAGGTAGCAGTCAAAACCCAACAGGGCAATCATCTCTCGCGGCCTGTCGTACTACTTGCAACATTGGACATCAAGAACGCATTCAACAGCGTCAAATAGGAAAACATGATAAAAGCTCTGGAAAAAAAATTCCGTATCCCCAATTACTTGATGAGGCATATAGAAAGCTACCTTGAACGTCGAAAGCTGATATACCAGACCAAGGCAGGCGAGAAGTGTGTTAAAATAACATCAGGAGCAGCTCAAGGATTAACCCTAGGGCCATAACTCTGGAATATAAGCTACGACGAAATCCTCTACGTAGATATGCCTGATGACTCCTTCATAATAGGATATACAGATGACATAGTCGCAGTAATCTCGGCACGTAACACCACGCATGCTCAACGCAAGCTCAACCAGGTGATGATACGTGTTAAGATATGGCTTGAGACACAAGGCCTTCATCTGGTTACTGAAAAAACCGAGCTACTGCTGGTCACTAGACGTCGGAAGCCGGTGGAAATTGATATGAGGGTCAATGATACCGTCATAAGGACACAAAAAGTAATAAAATACCTAGGAGTCAGGCTTGATACAAAGCTGACGTTCGGGGCGCAAATCCATCAAGCGAGATGCAGGGCTGCAGATACAATGAAATCACTCAGCAGGCTCATGGCAAACATAGGCGGACCGCTTCAATATAGACGGGGACTACTGATGGACATAAACAACGCTATCCTGGTGTACGGATGCGAAGTATGGGCAGACACATTAAACGTAAAATGCAGGGCCTAATCTTTGCTGTTAGTACAACGAACCTTCGCGATGAGGATAATAAGCGCATATCGAACGCTATCTGAAGCAGCAGCACTTGTCATCGCTGGGGTGAAGCCGATTGATCTGCTAGCCATGGAGCGAAAGAGGATTTACGAGCTGCATCAAGCAGGGGTAGCAACGAGACAAGCAGTCGACTATTGTAAAGAGGAAATTCTTGACTTATGGCAAGAGAGATGGACTAATGAGAACCCGGAAAGATGGACGGAAAGGCTTATACCTGATATAATGCTGAGAGGACATGGATATTTTAGCTCCTTCCTGTTCTCAATAGGCAAAAGTGCTGGAACCAGTTGTGTATACGCAGACGCCGAAATAGACAATGCAGAACACACAGTCTTTCACTGTAAAAGATTTGCAGCCAGACGAAATCGACTAACACCATCGATGGGACATATCACACCCGACAACATCGTTGGCAAAATGACCAGTATTTACCAGAAGTTTTTGTTAACGATATTCTTCGACTAAAGAAGAAGGACCTTGACATATGGAGAGGGGGTTTTAATGGGTGCGAGCCCCACATACCACACGACGGTGTGAGATGCGGTAGGCATCTCCCCCTTCCTTGCGACAAAAAAAAAATTATTATTATAATTATTATAATTATTATTATTACTATTATTATTATTATTATTATTATTATTATTATTATTATTATTATTATTATTAGTATTATTATTATTATTATTATTATTATTATTAACATCATTATTATTATTATTATTATTATTATTATTATTATTATTATTATTATTATTATTATTATTATTATTATTATTATTATTATTATTATTATTATTATTATTATTATTATTATTATTATTATTATTATTATTATTATTATTATTATTATTATTATTATTATTATTATTATTATTATTATTATTATTATTATTATTATTATTATTATTATTATTATTATTATTATTATTATTATTATTATTATTATTATTATTATTATTATTATTATTATTATTATTATTATTATTATTATTATTATTATTATTATTATTATTATTATTATTATTATTATTATTATTATTATTATTATTATTATTATTATTATTATTATTATTATTATTATTAATATTATGGGGTCGGGGTCTATGGCTGAATGGTAAACTGTCTGATCGACTTTAACGTGGAGAAGTCCAGCACGATCCATCTTGACAAGTCCCAAGCATCTCACCGCCTCCACGTGGCGATCCCGGGAAGCAGCTCTATCACCCGTCAGTGCGCTTGCTAAGGTGAGAAGGCGACGTCCAGCTTAGCCTGACCAGGTGGAATGGCTCTCTGGACTAGAAATCCAGGACGCGCCTGTTCCCGAATCGGGCGATGTCTTGGTTAGCGTCTGCTCCACATTGGACGGCTATTGATAATGTCTTTTTCCGAATCGGTAGACAGAAAAGGAGTTCCGATCGCTGATAACTAAGATATTCCAGCACTTTATTACCAAGATTGAACAACTGGCGAAATGGCTATTGGGCTAATACTGCAATTGCCTCCATCCTATTAAAACTCGGCGAGTCTTTAAGTACATTCAAATCACATCACCGTTAAGTCGTTGGTAAAGGGGCAGTTGAGAGGACTCCTGCTTAATGTCCGTTCTGGCTCTGAATGCAAGCACCCATGAAGTCTTGTATTAACACTCGCATGGACCTCACTGCCTGCATAGGGACCCATGGGAACATTTCGGAAAACTGTACGTATGAGAGGAGATAGCGGCTTAAAGTTTGGACCCATTCAATATGAGTATACAACAGCAACAACAAAAGAACGAAGAGAGCGGAATGTTCCGGAGATGTAATTTGACGATGCGATCGCCAAATCAAAGAGCAACACAAGTAGTGGAGGCAAGCCTGATCCAAATAACTCTGGAAACGCCGAAAACTACACAAACAGTCGAAAGAGAAAAGGAGACCCGATTCAACGCGGAGACCCCACTTGTTGATGTGGAAATCCCGAGCGCACAACAAAGTTGATTCTGAAGATGAGGACCCTGGAAGAAGAAACGCTAGAGGAGTGCAAAGGGGTACTGCGAAGAATGAAGAATGCCATGCGGAGGCAGCGAAATATAAACATGGACATTAAAGACGGTGTGTCTGAATTGAGTGAACTCTTCGATGTCATCGGAAGCTACAGGAAGAGCTGAATGAACGCCGATGTAGAAAATGCTAGGGGGGCGAAAAAGCAAGGCACTGAAAAACAGGACCAATACGAAACTGAAACTCCAGCTCTGGGCACCCAGAAAAGAATCGCTACAAGTCCTGCGATTCGAGCAAAAAAGTGAGAAACAAGGAGCCGAATGATGGATTGAAGACTTGTGTGATGAAGAATTGTGTATCACAAAAAGGGGAAGTCGAAACATGACAAAACAAAAGTAAACAAAATTCAGAAATTAGGTGATATGGGCATAAAGGTAGATAAGCCTAAGTCAAGGACGCGAACTCGGCCGGAAGCTGTGCTAATTAAGCCAGAAAGCGGAAGGAGCTACGTGGAAGTTCTGAGAGAGCTGAACAAAATTATGAAACCAGATGAAGCCGACAGTCCTATCCGCTCAGGAAGACAGAACAGGGTACATGCTAGTTGAACTTACCAAAGGAAGTAAACTTAATAAGCTTTGTAAAAGCATCAAAGGCATGCTTAAGAAAAGTTCGTCAGTGAAGGCCATCAAGCCAATGTGCAAGCTGGAGATACATGACCTGGACAGTCTCACAGAGGTAGGGGACGTTGTCTCTGCAATCAAGGCGGTGATAGTCGACAGGGGTCAAGAAATGCAAGTTCGGCTCACAGACGCCAACAATTTAGAGTTGAAGCGGGCCTGTGTCATACTACCCACAGAAGACGCAAATGAGGTACTGAAAGCGCATAAGATTAAGATCGGATGGACGCGGTGTCGAGTAAAGCAGTGCATCGAAATTAAGCGGTGCTTCAGATTCTTTGGCAATGGCCAGTTGCGGAAGGACTGCAGAGGACCAGACCGTAGTGACTTGTGCATTATGTGCAGAGTGAATGGACACAATAGGAAAACTTGCACGATGCCACCAAAATGTAGTTTATGTGCCCATGATAAACTCAAGGAGCTGAATCACTTCCCTGGGGCAAGGAACTGCGTTGCCAGTGCCAGGAAAGATCGAAGATGAAAGTTCACCAAGCAAACTTACATAGAATCAGGATAGCGGATGATCTGTTGTCCCAAATAGTCATGGAGGAACAAATTGATTTGGTTATAATCAGCGAGCAATACAAGAGAAAACAAACTGAATTCTGGTTGGAAAACGACACCAAAACTGTTGCATTATGGTTCCCAGATCCAAGCAAAATACGGCATCTGAGTAGTGGTAAAGGAAGCTGCTACGTATATGTGAGAGTCAAAGACTACAACGTCATCAGCTGCTTTCTGACACACAGCGATGGTATAGAAGCATATCAGAGAAAATTCGACGATATTGAAGAAAGCGATTACAGGGAAACCTTGTTGCCTTCAACTAATTCCAGATGTCGCAGAGTCCTTGATACGGCTGCAAAAGCGGGTCTCGTAGTAGCCAACGTCGGTACAACTTCGACTTTTTGGCGAATGGGAAACTCAGGAATAATCCCCGACATTACTCTGGTCTCAGAGAATATGGCACATACGATAACGCAGTGGAAAGTCTTAGATATGTACAACGGCAGCGACCATGAATATATCTATTTCACCCTCGTAAAGAATTACACATTCAATGCAGAACGTAATACCGCACGTAGAAACCGCAGATGCAACGTAAACCGATTAAATAAGACCCCCTATATTAACGAACATGTAAAGCTCTTCACCGAAGACGAATTAGTTAAAGCAGCCAAGAGCCTTAAGAACAAGAAGGCGCCGGGCCCTGATGTTAAAAGCAATAATAGCAAGTCGACTCCACATATTGCTTAATATGTACAACAGGTGTATACGATCAATTGAATTCGAAGTGTTAAGTCGATTTGTCATCTACTCTCGCACTCCAAATTTAACTAAACGAAAGGTAAGACAACAACTACTTAAACAAAGAGTCAAGGCTGTTCTGGACTCAGAAATGCCTGTTGAACGCAGTCCCCCGACTGCGCGAAGCATGCATAATCAAAATCAGCCAGCAAAGAACAGCATGAGCGTACCCCACTTTCAAACAGCTGTTAACACAAAAAACAACAACGCATATCTTATCTCATCATCCAACGGTTCAAACAACTGCATCATCAACAACAACAACAGAGAATCTACCCAAGCTTCACTTCCCGCTAATTTGGAGAGAGAGCGTTAATGCTCTCCCGCAATACAGCAAACAATTTCACACCCACAAAGTGAAAACGCATCGTCAATACAGGCAAACGCAGCCTCTCGCTCTACCGCACAACTAACTATTAAGAGCTCTATGGCCACCGGTAAAATGCAGCCTCTGCCGTGGAGTGCACAATGTGCTTCACCAACGACGCCACTCTTCTCTTTTCCACCAACAACAACTACATCAACTACTACAACAACGCTCTGGCTTCTGTTGGAGTGTTCACAACAACAACAATAACAACTATAACAACCACCATGGCAACACGATCAGCTGTATCATCTGTTCCCTCTATATCCACAGTAAGTACAACAACAACAACATCAAGTAAGCAGTACGATACACAAAACATAAACAACGCCAACACTCAAGAGTCCAGCCTAAAGAGAAATAGGAGCAAACAATCTCCCAATAACAGTGCTGAACAAAACAACACAAGCAAAAACAAGAGAAATAAACAATGTAACGGAACACAAACAATACTGCAACAAACTGGCTAAGCGCACCAATCACAACCAACAGGTTCGCTCTCCTCTCTCAAGACGATAAAAATCAAGCGAGCAGTGGTGCGGAAAGTGTTTCCGATGCAACAAATTTGCCAGCACAAAAAAATTTCAAATCAGTTAAGCCACCACCAATCTATGTTCAGGACGTCGAACAAATTAGCGTTCTTAGCAATGCTCTATAAAATGTAATTAAACATAATTATATTTTAAAAACGCTGCAGAATAATGAGGTGCGCATACAAACAAAAGATTCTAACAGTTACTCCACAGTTATTAAGATGCTGCAAGAGCACAGGACGCAATACTACACGTTCAACCCGAAGGAAGATCGTGGATTTAAAGTATTGCTCAGGAATATGCACCACGCCACTGACATTAACGAAATAAAAAATGAACTTCTCGACCTAGGGCATGAAGTCATAAACATCCATAATGCACAACAAAAAGTCACGAACAAACCGCTTCCATTATTCTTCATTGAATTGAAAAACAAAAAAAAAAAAACAAAGACATTTATAACATAACCACACTAATCTGCACGAAAATCATTTTTGAGCCCCGACACCATAAACGCATAATATCGCAATGTCAAAATGCCGCAAATTGTCAAAAATACGGCCACACGAGAAATTTCTGCACCAGAGACCCGATCTGCGTCAAATGCGCTGGTAAACACAAAACAATCGACTGCAAAATTGAAGCCAATGGTCAAATAAAATGTGCATTATGCGGTGCTGCACACACTGCACACTACAAAGGTTGTGAGTTATACAAGGCACTGAAAATAAAAAGATTTCCATCCCCTAGAGAAACTAGCCACCAAGTTCCGGCTGAGACAGTAGCTCCAATCGAGTCTCAAAACTTAAACAAAATTAAGAGCGGTTTATCGTACGCTCAAGTAGCTAAGGATAAGAATGACAACAATAATGGCGAAAAGAATAAGAAGGAACAACTCACGAATCCAACCAATGAATACATAAGTAGACACATTGACATAAAATTTGATATTACTGAGATGAAAGACCTGATGAAACAATTGTTTCAACAAGTCATAAATATGATAAACGTCATAACAATTCTCATATCGAAGATGGACAAACAAAATGGTAACTAAATTAAGGATCGTAACTTGGAATGCAAACGGACTGAAAAACCATATTGACGAACTACAAATACTTCTTCATGACAACAGCATTGATATAACCCTTATCTCGGAGACACATTGCACAAACAAACACTTCATACAAGTTAGAGGGTACAAAGTGTATACCACAAACCACCCCGATGGCACAGCGCACGGTGGAACAGCCATAATTATTAAGCAGTGCATAAAGCACGACGAGCTTGAGCCATATCAGCATAACTACATACAAGCGACGAACATTCAAATTAATGACCACTCATAATATCTGCTGTATATAGCCCACCAAAGCATATATTACAGAAACAGAATATAAGAATTTCCTCAACTCTCTTGGACAACGTTGGACAACGCTTCATTGCAGCCGGTGATTACAACGCGAAACAAACTATGTGGGGATCGAGGCTAACGAACAAAAAAGGCAAAAATCTCCTCAGCGCTATGCAGTTCACAAACTCTAAACACTTGAGTACAGGCGAACCAACATATTGGCCAACAGACATTAATAAAACGCCTGACTTGATAGATTTTTTCATAACAAAGAACCTGGAGATTCGGAAATGTAAAATGTTATCACTATTCAAACTCTCGTCAGACCATAACCCTATAGAATTAATATATGACTCGCACGTCACGCCTACACATGCAAACAGACTTCTGTACAATAACAGAACTGACTGGCATACTTATAAGGAATACAGTGACATTAGTTTAATGACCGACATCCCTCTTAAATCATATGAGGACATCGAGTCAGCGATAGTATTCCTGAATGACACCATTATGAAAGCAGTCATACAATCGACACCAAAGAAGAAGCAGCAAAATTGGACATTCTACACACAACCTCAACTACGACGACTATTAAATAAAAAATGTAAAGTACGGAAAACCTGGTCAAGCACAAGATCTCCTGACACAAAGAGACAGTACAACAAGGCAACTAAAGAGGTTAAAAAAATGATTCAGGTATTAAAAAACAAACAATTAACATCATATCTCAAGAGCTTAACACCCACGAGTCAAACTGACTACTCTACATGGAAAGCTACTAAAGGATGGACAAATAAAAGTAGTCATCATGCTCCTCTAAAAATGGAAAACGGGTTATGGGCAAAGACGAACTTGGACAAAGCTAAAGTATTAGCGGACTATTTCGAAAGGGTTTTTACAGAAGTCGCCACCAACTCAGATGATACACAGCTGAACACAGATATTAGCAGAGGTTCAGAACCTATAAAACATGAAAAGACCACCATAGGAGAAATAAGAAAATGCATTAATAATGACATAAAGGAAAAAAAGTCCCCTGGATATGACAAAATAAATGGGAAACTCCTGAGAGAACTACCTGTAAAAGCTATAGAATATCTAAGAAACATCTTTAACGCTATGTTCAGGCTAAACTATTTTCCGAGAGTCTGGAAAGTAGCTGAGATTATTGCCATCCCGAAACCAGGCAAAGACGCATCAAAAATCCCTGTAATCTCAAAAATCTTCGAAAAAATATTAAGAAGTAGACTATTGCCAATAATAGAACGCAGGCACATCATTCCAAATCACCAATTTGGTTTCCGAAGAAGTCACTCAGCGATACAACAAGTGCACAGAGTTACGCACAAAATTCTAAATGACATTGAGGATAATAAATTTTGTATTGGACTCTTCTTGGACGTGGAAAAAGCTTTTGACCAGGTTTGGCATGAAGGACTCAAAGGAAAATTTAACAATATATTCCCTCAAAACATAGTACATCTATTAACATCATATATCACAGGTAGATACTTCTTAGTTAAATACTTAGACGAATACTCAACCCTTAGAGAAATAAATTCAGGAGTTCCACAGGGAAGTGTACCTTTATTATATACCCTATACACAGCAGACATACCAAGTCCCACTCACAATTCGTCGATGATTGCAACTTTCGCCGATGACACAATACTCCTAAGTGCTCATAAAAACATAAATACTGCAACATCCATGTTGCAAGTAGACTTTGACGATTGACTGGCTTAGAAAGTGGCATATTAAAATAAACAAAAACAAAACAGTACAAGTTATATACACTACTAAGACTAGATTCACACCAATCCATATAAATATTGACGGAGACGACGTAACCATTCAAAAAGAAGCCAAGTACTTAGGATTATATATTGACAGTAAACTAAACTGGAAACACCATATACAAAAAAGCGTGACCAAATCAAAATGAAAGTAAGACAACTGCAAACCAAATGGCTGCTCAAACCAAATACAAACATTTCACTTGAAAACAAGCTCCTAATCTATAAGACAATTATTAAACCAATTTGGACATATGGAGTCGAAATATGGGGAGTTGCAAAAAAATCAAATATAAAGTTAATCCAGAGGCAACTATCAAAAATTATACGCACCATAACCAAAGCCCAATGGTATATAACCAACACGGACCTTCATCGAGACCTAAGAATTGGGACAGTAGATGAGGAAATAATCAATTTAAGCAGAAAATACCAAACCAAACTTTCCCAGCATTCGAACGATGGTGTGAAGACTTTACCATTAGATGAACTAACTCGGCAACGTAAACTAAAAAGGGTGAGACCAGTGGACCTCACATAACACATTACTTCCAATTAATAATTGTTAATTGGTGTTATCTTTAATTGTTTATTTATTGTTAAAATACATGTATTGTTAAATTCCAGTCACAACACGACTTTACAAACTGATTGTAAAATTGAAATTCACCCACTTGTCCTAAATATTAATCTGTACAATAGTCGATTTATTTTTCTATAATAGACAATGTAATCTTCTTTTGGGAAATAAAAAAAAAAAAAAAGGATGTATACGAAGTGGAATATTCCCCGAATCTTGGAAGATACAGCGACTGGTATTGATCAGCAAAGGCAAAGGAGACCCAGGAACGCCATCAGCGTACCGACAACTCTGCATGCTAAATACAACTGGTAATTTGCTGGAGAAGCTGATCAAGCCCCTAATAGCTGCAGCGATCGAAAGCGCCGGTGGGCTCTCCTCGAGACAGCACGGTTTCAGTCCCAGAAGGTATACAATCTGAGCAATTGAAGAAGTCGTTGAGGTAGTACTCAAAACCCAAGAGGGCAATCATCTCTCGCGTACTGTCGTACTACTTGCAACATTGAACACCAAGAACGCATTCAACAACGTCAAATGGGAAAACATGATAAAAGCCCTGGAAAAAAAATTCCGTATCCCCAATTACTTGATGAGGCTTATAGAAAGCTTTGGTCGTAGACCAAGCTTGGTAGAAAGCTTGAAGGTCGGAAGCTGATATACCAGACCAAGGCAGGCGAGAAGTTTGTTGAAATACCGCTGGCACTGAAAACAGGACCAATACGAAACTATCTAGGCACCCAGAAAAGAATCGCTACAAGTCCTGCGATGCAAGGTTCAAGGAAAAAAGTGAGAAACAAGGACCCGAATGATGGATTCGAGACTGTGAATCACAAAAAAGGAAAGTCGAAACATGACAAAACAAAATTAAACAAAATTCAGAAATTAGGTGATATGGGCATAAAGGTAGATAAGCCTAAGTCAAGGACGCGAACTCGGCCGGAAGCTGTGCTAATTAAGCCAGAAAGCGGAAGGAGCTACGTGGAAGTTCTGAGAGAGCTGAACAAAATTATGAAACCAGATGAAGCCGACAGTCCTATCCGCTCAGGAAGACAGAACAGGGTACATGCTAGTTGAACTTACCAAAGGAAATAAACTTAATAAGCTTTGTGAAAGCATCAAAGGCATGCTTAAGAAAAGTGCGTCAGTGAAGGCCATCAAGCCAATGTGCAAGCTGGAGATACGTAACCTGGACAGTCTCACAGAGGTAGAGGACGTGTCTCTGCAATCAAGGCGGTGATAGTCGACAGGGCTCAAGAAATGCAAGTTCGGCTCACAGACGCCAACAATTTAGAGTTGAAGCGGGCCTGTGTCATACTACCCACATAAGACGCAAATGAGGTACTGAAAGCGCAGAAGATTAAGATCGAATGGACGCGGTGTCGAGTAAAGCAGTGCATCGAAATTAAACGGTGCTTCAGATTCTTTAGCAATGGCAGTTGCGGAAGGACTGCAGAGGACCAGACCGTAGTGACTTGTGCATTATGTGCGGAGTGAATGGACACAAGATGAAAACTTGCACGATTCCACCAAAATGCTGTTTATGTGCCCATGATAAACTCAAGGAGCTGAATCACTTCCCTGGGGCAAGGAACTGCGTTGCCAGTGCCAGGAAAGATCGAAGATGAAAGTTTACCAAGCAAACTTACATAGAATCAGGATAGCGGATGATCTGTTGTCCCAAATAGTCATGGAGGAACAAATTGATTTGGTTATAATCAGCGAGCAACAAACTGGATTCTGGTTGGAAAACGACACAAAAACTGCTGCATTATGGTTCCCAGACCCAAGCAAAATACGGCATCTGAGCAGTGGTAAAGGAAGCTGCTACGTATATGTGAGAGTCAAAGACTACAACGTCATCAGCTGCTTTCTGACACACAGCGATGGTATACAAGCATATCAGAGAAAATTCGACGATATGGAAGAAACAGCTAAGCGATTACAGGGAAACCTTGTTGTAGCTGGAGATTTTAACTCGAGAGCTGTAGAGTGGGGAATGCCTTCACCAAACTCTAGAGGTCGCAGAGTCCTTGATACGTCTGCAAGAGCGGGTCTCGTAGTAGCCAACAACTGCGGTACAACTGCGACTTTTCGACGAATGGGAAACGCAGAAACAATCCCCGACATTACTCTGGTCTCAGAGAATATGGCACATACGATAACGCACTGGAAAGTTTTAGATATGTACAACGGCAGCGACCATGAATATATCTATTTCACCCTCGCAGAGAATAACACACTCAATGCAGAACGTAATACCGCACGTAGTACAGATGGTACGTAAACCGCTTGAACAAGACCCTCTTTATCAACGAAATCGACAGGTGCATACTCGACGGAAGCTCTCAGAGTGTAGTATATAATACCATGGAAGCCATAAAAACTGCATGTAATGCTGCTATGCCATAGGCAGGAAACCCCCGAAGACAAGGACAAGAGGTGTATCGGTGGACAGAGGAGATAAAAGTTCTGAGAGATGAGTGTGTCCGATACAGACGTCTCCTTAAAAGAGCAGGGCGCAGGGGAGACTCCGCCATACAGGGGGAGATGTACAAAACAGCCAAAAAGAGCTTAAATATCGCCATCCATACCAGCAAGCGGCACAAATGGAAAGCTTTGTGTAATGACGAAAATTTGGACCCGTGTGGTTTCTGTTATAAAATCGTCATGAAAAAGCTTATGTCTAACAGCGCACTCCCTGATATAGAGGAAGAACAAATGGACAACATAGTCAAATCACTCTTTCCCACCCATCCGGCTCGACCAGCAAACACAATGCCCCAGACTACTGGGGAATATGTAGAGCTATTCACCGAAGTACAACTCTTCAAAGCAGCCCAGATCCTTAAGAACAAGAAGGCACTGGGTACTGATAACATTCCAGCGGAAGTCTTAAAAGCAATAACAGCAAACCGACCCCACATATTGCTTAATATGTACAATAGGTGTATACGAAGTGGAATAATCCCCGAATCTTAGAAGATACAGCGAATGTTATTGATCAGCAAAGGCAAAAGAGACCTGGGAACGCCATCAGCGTACCGACCACTCTGTATGCTAAATACAACTGGTAAGTTGCTGGGGAAGTTGATTAAGAACCGATTAGCTGCAGCGATCGAAAGCGTCGGTGGGCTCTCGTCGAGACAGCACGGCTTCAGTCCCGGAAAGTCTACAATCGGAGCAATTGAAGAAGTCGTTGAGGTAGCAGTCAAAACCCAACAGGGCAATCATCTCTCGCGGCCTGTCGTACTACTTGCAACATTGGACATCAAGAACGCATTCAACAGCGTCAAATGGGAAAACATAATAAAAGCTCTTTATTATTATTATTTTTATTATTATGTAATATAATTATTTATTAGAATTTTTTAAACTTTTTCTTTCTAAAATTTTTTTTTTTTTTCTAAATTTTTTTTTTCTAAAATTTTATTTCTGCTTCCCATCAGGGGACAGACACCCCATTAGGCAGCTCGTATACTTAAAATCGCCAGGTATATAGCTACTACTTAATAATAATTATATACAGAATTATTTACACATATAAATCTTAAGATTAGGTATACAACTAGTAATAATATTTATATACAGAGTTTATATTTTATTTACACGTCTATATCTTAAGATTATGACAGTAGTTGTCTGAAATGCCGTCTTTTTAGGCGATGTATAGGTGTGGAGTGGGCAAGTTTCCTAGCCAATCTGTTTGCATGATTTTTTAATCTGTTGTTATATCTACTTGTGTGTAGATTTATTTCATTCTCAACTAGTGCTATGTTGAGATCATGGTGTATACGGCTATTCCTGATGTACCAATAACAGCTGGTGATTGTGCGTAGAGCATAATTCTGAAACCTTCGATGTTTTGTACGGTGAATCCTAGACGCCGTTCTCCATATTTGTATGACGTATCGCCATATCGGCGAGACAACTTGGTTGTAGACCATTCTTTTGCTCTGCAAGGACAGTCGGCGTCTGCTACCTAATAACCAATGGAGACGACGCAGTCTGCTTTTACAGGTCTCTACTGTGACTTATATGTGTGGCCGAAATTTGAGTCGTTTGTCCAGGATTAGCCCCAAGTACTTTGCTTCAGTTTTGAGTTCCAACATCACGCCGTTGACCGAAACGGGAGTAGGGATACTCCTTCTGAGAGTGAAGCAAACGTTACTACTTTTGCTCGGGTTGAGTTGGACATTCCATCTCCGTGCCCAGACTGTCAGCTTTTTCAAATAATTCTGTAGGACAAGGACACTGGTAGCGCTGGAAGAGTTGCTTACCATGGCACAAACATTATCCGAAATATCGATCCTCAAAGTAGGATCGTATCATAGCAAATAACGGCGAAGAGAGGGAGGATTTGACTTTCTGCAGCAGCTCCTGGGGCCATGCGCGATCAAATGCCTGAGCGACATCTAGGAATACCGCATTACTGAACTTCTTCCTCTCAAACGCCTTTAGTATGTGGGTGATGGTTCTGTGCAGCTGCTCCACGGTACATGTCCCGCTCGAAATCCGAATTGGTGGTTGGGAATAAGATTTCTTTCCTTGGCTATTTCAGCTAATCTGACACCAACCAGAAGTTCCCATACCTTGGATAAGGAAAGCAGGAGACTGTAAAGCTGTTAGGATTCGGGGTCATCCTCCGGTTCCCAAGCTTATGGGCCATGGAGACAATTGCTGTCTTCCAGGGTGTGGGGTAATCCTGTATACTCATTATGGCGTTGAAAATAGCCACTATAATAAGTACAGCATTCAGTGGTAGCGCCTTGATGGTGTGATTGCACACAATATCCTGACCTGGAGCTTTATTAATTTTAGGCGTCGAATGACAGCCTTAACTTCATCGGCCGTGAATGGCCCCTCAGGTGGATTCAACTGTGTGTGCGTGGACAGGAATCATTCAATTTCCGCTACCTCTTCTGGCTGTACAAGGTCTCGTGGCTGAAATCGACGTTCTAAATGTCCGGCTAAAGAGTTGGCTTGCTCAGCGTAAGAGAGGCACCATTTTCCATGTTCATCTCTTATAGGCAACTGATTAATAGGATCTCTCGTGGAGTTGTGTGTGGCTTTCCATAAGCAGCACTCAGCATCCCTCTGTGAAGACATGTTTTCCAGCATATAATCAATTTGCTGTGTCCGCTGGCTATTGAGCTCGAATCTGAGCAGCTTTGATGCATGGTGCCAATTTAATTTGTCTTCTGGGTCACGAGAACATTGGAAAATTTTACGAAGTCTAAGCTTCTCTAGAGGCAGGCGTCTCTTAGCAGTCTTTGCAGAGTATGAATTTACAACGGCGGCATAGGATGATGCAGCGTTTGAATTTACAACGCTGGCAGAGGATAGTGCAGCTTTTGAATTGGCAGCGGTGGCAGAGTACGCAGCCGCGCCTGTGTTAAATTTGGTGGAGCTGTTTTGTACCCACGCGCTGCAGATATGTCTGTTAGCGGAGAAAGAGAGTAAACGGATCCGACCGACTTATTGTCAGCTTCGGATGCATCATCCGTATCCTCATAAGTTGCAGAAGCCAGAACACTGAAACGATTGGTAGAGCGTTTCCCATGACTGCCAGTTTGAGCCGTCAATATGGCATTGCCTGAGCTGTGGCTACGTTGATTAGGAGGCTTAGCAGTCAGTGGAGATATTGTCTTACTGATATTTCGCTTTACTCGTTTTGTTTGAAAGCAGCGCACATCAAAACTGTCAGTAACAGCTGCTCAGATATCATTATAGGCGCTCTTGTTGTAGTGGTAGTAATTGTAGTTAGAACAGATTTGGAAAATACATAAGTTCAACATACATATAAAAGTTTAAATTTAAATTATATGTATAAAAAACTATTCATCGACTTTTGATACAAACATGTACTTTTATTACGGGCTGGATAAAAATTGCTTTCATCAGTAGATACAATATTAAGTGTCTTCACGAAACGTCATAAATTTATAAAAGTTATAGAGCTACAAGCTACATTTCGTGAACGACGAATTTCGTTTTTTGACGTCGTATATCAGCTACTGTCGTATACACAAATGTATAAAAAAGAATTTGAAAATGCCGAAAACAAACGAAAAGAGGAAATTAATTTAAATAACTACAGAAAGTGCCATAAATTGTTAATTAAATTAAATTCGTAACACAAGCACTTTGCAACTTACCTCTGCCATTTCTTTTATCACAATTACTAAATGATTGAACAGTCTTCCAATTCACAATAAATATAAAAATTCACAATAATGTTGTCAACACTCAGAGTTATTCGTTTATCATACTCAATTGTGTGACTAGTATACGACATTGTTTTAAATTTTTTTGTATGGAACTACAGTCAGTTTGTGTACGACTTTTTAACAATATAACATTTATAACATATACAACACATATACGAGGTTTCGTGAGGATTCTTATTATCAGATTCTTGCACAACTGTCGAGTTTGATTCAAATGAAGAATTCATGGCCGTTGTTAGTCTTTTTGTTGCCCCCAAAAACATCGAAAAATCGATGTGGGCACAAATCGACGTTTCTCGCCCGCTATGGGCTATGCCGAAGATGTAATACTCTTAGGTGTGTCAAGGTGTGATGAGTATAAAACGTATAAACAAAATACGATTATTCTCGCAATTGTATTTTGTTTTCCTATACACCTACGAATTCTTTTCGCATTATGATCAATATGTATGTACTTTGAATTCGTGCAACATCAAAAAATTCATGCAAAAAACTTTTATTTGTCTATTTTGTCAACCGTGTTATTTCAAAATCGTGTAAACAAAGACCGTGTAAAAAGAAGCATCTGAAAATTGAGTTGGTCTTAATATTCAGCGAATCCACTTTTTTTTCTCACCAAACTTAGCCATATACATGCTCCATGATGACGTCTACCAAATGGACCAATTTTTATGGTGCTCGGTCAAACGATGCCAGATTTCATAGAGATTAGACAAACAGACAGACAAACATCCTTTTTTATATATAACAAACATTTCATTCCTTGAATTTGCACCAACCGTCGCTAGGTGAGTGGGTGCTCTCCACATTCTTTCGTTTTTTCGTTTGTTCATTTGGTTTCCTTGTTTCCTTCGAAGTTGGTCGGCATTCGAAATAAAACGTTACGTTGCCTGAGCACATGTGTCCTTAAACTTTGTTTTGCATACTGTAGATAGATAGAATCAGAGACTAAAACTTCAATTCCATTTAGACTCATTGTGATTTTGATGATAATAATAATTTCTTTTCCTTCAGTACTCAATGCCAATACCAAAACGGAGAAATGTCACAACTTCGACTTGCCTTCTGATTGCCACCAGTGTAAGACTTTTTATATTGGTTCCCTTTTGCTCGCCAGTATAATTCCAAAATAAGCCCAGGCTACCATTTTTTTAGTACATTACCAAAGAGTTAAAAATTAACTAGTCTTTCAAATAATTAAAGACATTTTCTTGGCATATACGTACATATACAGGCTGCCTGAAACTTCCACCCTATTAACCCAAATCTTTTGCTTTATAAAAACCAAAAAAAAATAAATAAATAAAAAGATTTATGTATGTTTTAGACGCCGAAACCGCTGGATCAATTTTGATGAAATTTTCAGGGAAACTAGAATAATCCTGTGAAGTTTCGTGCGTTAATTGGATGAAATCATAATTGCTTTATCAGTTTTCCTTTGGAACATATATCGAATTCGCAATTGAAAGTCTGTCAAAAAAAATAAAAACAATGTAACTCCAACGAAAGTTTAGTGAGCAATATTTGTCGTTCACCAAACGGGGTTTTTTTTTTCTTCAATGTAAAATAATGGGTTTTGTGATAAGAAAACTGATGTGGTTCATGAGACGATACTGGAAGGAAAATTCAATTGTTACAAAGTTCTCATTCTCCTAGCTTCAATAAAGCAAATTTCTTGCTAACACACCATTGAAATTCTTAATTTTTGTACTTTTATTGCATTTTTTTTCTTTGCTAATACCGGAAAGGGCAGAACAACGTCTAGCGGGTTATGCAAATAATATTGGAATCTTTTTTTTATATTTTTAGACTATTAATTGTAACAATTATTGGGACGATGATTTCGACGGAAAAACTGATTGACACACAATCGGACTACATAGGAGAGCGACGCAGTAGTGTAGGGGGACCTTACTCACTTCATGAATTTGACATCGTATAATGTAATAGCAGGCTATACGAGGAAATATACTGACCTATTTACTCATTCTCATATGAGCAAAATACTGGACGTGGACGTAGCGCACATAGAAAAATTATTAAGGACGGTCGAAATACACCACAGACATCCAAACATACTGGGCACGGTCTTGAAGGTAGTGGCCGGAACTCCTGACTTCGGCGACTTACAGATACTAGAGAGTATGGAGACTATCTAACAATAGGCAGTTTAATACCAATACCCTGGTTCAACTAAAAAAATTTAGAGCTCACAATCATCTCACAATAAAATTCTCTCAAACACATAAAAATAACATATTAATAACATAACAATACCGAACACTTATATGAGGCATTGCTGGCTAGAAATCGAATAATAATATCAGAATTTGAGACAATTATTATATCTGCTATTTTAGCAAAAAAAGGTATTTTTGGTAAAGGCTTTTTGGTAAGCATTCGACCTACCGATTATTGTAAACGAGCACTGTACCAATCTTAGCATTATTGAACTTTTAAGCATGTCTAGGGTTAATGTCCTTCAAAATAATAAAATATCCAAAACGCAAACTAATGTGTAAGAAATTAACCCTGTATGGCATACAACACAACTGTCGGAGTTTGCACTTCGGACGAACCGACAACGTCGCTGAATGTGGCAACAACACATATGCGGTTGACTGCCAAGCATCAGTAACCCCGTCATTCTGAAAGATGCTTAACTTCACCACCTGTGGTCAACAGATCGTTTCCACAAAATTCGCAAACTGCACCTCGTCTATAAATCAACTAAGCCCAATTACAGAAATCGATAACGGCATTATCATCATCAACGACGCTCCATCCCGCATCAGAGAAAAAAGCGGAACCTGCAGGGGACAAATCGACCGCAACCAGCAAGAATGCTGATCAACACAGAAGTGAACTATTGCGCTTCGCAAGGAATGTAATGAGACACCACACGCACAAGAGTTAGCGAACTTACGGACTATCAGACAGGCGGACAAAAAACGCGGACGCAACGTAACATAGGTTTCATTTCAAGAATAGATTGTGTAAGTCTTCAGTCTTCATTCAAAACTCGACATCCACAGGAGTGGACACAATAAATAACTATTATGCGACATGCTAGCAGGTCAATCGTTCAAACGTTCATTTCTTCTTATCTTTTGAGTGTGCAAAAAACAATGTCAATGACGGACGAAACATTAATTACGGTTGTAGCTATGTGAAATTATCCCCAACCGCGAAGTCGACGCTGTGAATCACAAAGCAGAATAACAATTTGTATGGGAAGCGACCCGAACGATTTTGGATACCTTCGTTTGCCATCCGCCGCTTTCGCATCCCATGGAAGGGACTGTTTTTCTTGACGCTGTTTTTTAACAACATGTTGCGGATCTGCCATTTTTCCACACAATGGAAATGCACAACGATCGCCATGATACCTAAACCCGTTAAAAAAACCTTGTCGTGTCATATCGATCAATAAGCCTGCTTCCAACATTCTCCAAACTATTCGAAAGAAAAGTTTTAGGCAGTTGGCAGTGCCGGGCGTTCAGGTAGCTATTCCTGATCACCAATTCGGCTTTAGGGTGCAGCATGGCGCGCCAGAAAAACACCTAGTCGTTTAAATATTCCTCCGCAGTCTTCTTGGACATCAAACAAGCCTTCGATAGGGTTTCAAACGATAAGATGTTGCAGAAAATCAAAGCGCTCCTGCCTTGTAAACAATTCCAACTCTTGCAAAGCTTTCTCCGAGGACAACTTTCTCCTTGGCGGTGAGGGACAACCATCGACCATCAGGCGATTGGCAGCCGGTGTCCCACAAGGGATCGTCTTTGGTTCTATCCCCTACTTCTTTATGCGCCCGATATGGCAACAACCACAGACGAGCAGTCGGTCCAGCAACTTAGTCAGATTCCATGAACATAGCATCACCGCCGAAAAATCAACGCATTTCATCTTCACCCTAAGACAAGGCGTTTGCCCAGTTGTGGCCTATATAGGGCGGTATATCGGTCTGATCCTGGACAAGCGTCTTACATGGGATTCACGTATGGTGTTACGCCATACGAATATGGGTCACCACTGCCACATACAACATTAGAAGAGGACGAAAGTTTTAATATCCCAATTTCATTTTCATAATGCAACTGTGCGCTGCCTTCGTGCCTCCCAGCTTATGGCGGCACCAGCAAGGACGAACGCATGGCCCAAGTAGGAGCGCCTGTCATCCAGATTTGCCCCCAATCTGCATCGACCACACCAAATATCACACCACACCTGTATGTTAATATAACAGGCCAAGATGCTTTGTGCCCTTTAGACACCGAAGTACTCGTTTCGCTGCCTTCCAGTGCTATATGCCGTAACTTGAGTTAAACTGGGTCAGGAAACTTACAACATAATTTATGTCTGGACGAGTAGTCACTGAAAGAAACATTAAATCACCAACTAAGCTTTGATACTTAATTGGTGCTTCATTTCATCTTCAGCAATTTCGCTTCGATGGGTGTCAATGCTGGTTTGCATTCGTCCATGCCAAATCTCCTCAAGATGGCCTCTATGTATTTCGTTTCCGAAATGAAGATTTGCCGTTTCTTCAAGTTTTGCTGGAAATCTATGCCCAGTTAGTTAGTTCGTAAGTTTAGTTAGGTTAATATTAAGTTTAAGTATGTAAATTATAACGTAGCTTAAGAAAGTTCTGTGTATGTCAAAAGTACGAATGCCCAAAAGGCGAAATAAATAAAGTCAGTCTGCGTCGTGCTGTAAAAGGACGTGTGAAACAGACGTGTGTATTAATTAGCCTACAATATTCAGAAGTGGGATACCTAAAAAAAAAAGGATTTTTTTTCTTCTTTTCTAAAAAATATACAAACGAAATGCCGAATGAAGAACTAATCGAAAAGACAAATGAGACGACAAAGGAGAAGGCAATTGAAAGTTCGAATGAGATGCAAAATGAAGAGGCGAACAAAAATGAAATGAAGGAGAAGCAGTGGCGAAACACAAATGAGAAGGCAAACGAAGTGCGTGACCAAAGAGATGTGAGAAAAGAGAAGCAGAAAAATGATAAGACAAACATGAAGTGCGACCAAAGTGTTGCGACAAAATAAAAACAGCAAATGATAAAGGAAAAGCCTAATGAAATGACAAATGGTAAATCGAATGAACGAACGAATGAAGAACTGTGGCGGCAACAAGCCACAGCAACGGAGCTTGAACTCATGAAAAAATAACTGTTGTTAGTGCGTCTTGAGAGAGACTTGATAGAGAGAGAGAATAACTGTTGAAAGCAACCGGTGAATCGGCGACGCAGCCGTTATATGATCTTAATGAAATTTCTTTGTGCGATCTAAAAGAAATGATCCCGTGGTACGACGGTGAGACGTCTGTTGTTGGTTGGTTATCACATGTTGCTGCCTTAACGAGAGCGCGCAATATTAGTGAGAACAAGGTTCGGGCAATAATTTTCGGAAAAACAAAAGGGAAGGCACAAGCATGGCTGCAGTCAAAGCCGGAATATGCGTGCGGAGCTGTTGACTTTGTTTTGTCTGAAATGCAAAAAGTGTTCGGAATGAAGGCAAGCAAAATTTTATTGCGCCAAAGATTTTAGGCGCGCAAGTGGTGTGTTGGGGAATCGTTTTCGCAGTATTTTAACGACAAGGTGGTCCTGGCCAATGGTATGGAGATATCAGAAAGCGAGGAGATCGATTATGTGATACATGGGATTCCAGATCGCCAATTGCGCATAAGTGCGAGTTTACAACGCTTTAAGTATAAAGATGAATTGCTTTCGGCATTCGTCTCACGTTCAATTAGTGCTTGAATGTCCAGCGCCAATGAAGAATGCTGCAACGAGGGGTAATGTGGCTGGTCGATGCTACAACTGTAATTGTTTTGGTCACTTCGCCGCTGACTGCAGTAAGCCAAAACGTGAGAAGGGAGCTTGTTTTGTTTGCGGAGAAATGGGTCATCGTGCTGCAGCCTGCCGTTTCAATAAGAAGACACCCCCCGTGATGCCAGCAAATCCTGAATATGTAAGATATTTCGATATTAAGTTACTAGATTATCCTAATTGTTGTGTTCCGTAGAGTGCCTGATAGACTCAGGAAGCCCAGCGAGCCTTATTAAGAGTTCGTATATTTCAGCTGGTGCTAAGTTATTGTCAGCAACAAATGTTAAATTGTATGGTTTAAATAAAAGTAAATTAAACGTCAGTGGAAAAATAATTGCATTAATTAAAATTTTAAATGAATTTATAAAACTGGATTTGTTAATTGTTCCTAATGAGTCTATGAGTGTCTCTGCAATATTAGGTAGAGATTTTTTAAAGAAAAGTTGCGCTAAAATTGTGTGGCAAGATGAAAGTTGCAAAAAGGCTTTAACAAATTTAGATAGCAAAACAAAACAATGTAAGGATTTGGTTTGCGAAAATGATAATTTTGAAAAACAAATATTAGCAATTGATGTGAGTGAAGAGAACGACAGTACTATAAGTGTGGGAGATGAATTGACAGTGTTACAAAAGTCAAAATGTAATGAAAATTTTAGAACATGTTACTTAAAGCCGGAACGTCCTAGTGAGCCGAGTGTTCGTAGTGAAATGAAGCTTGTGTTAGAAAATGTAAAACCGTTTAGCTGTCCCCCACGTAGGTTATCCTATGCTGAAAAAGTAGAACTTCAAAGAACGTTAGACGATTATTTGGCAAAGGGATACATAAGAGTGAGCGAATCTGAGTTTGTATCCCCTATAGTGTTAGTCAAAAAAAAAAGGTGAGCTGAGAATGTGCGTTGATTATCGTGTTTTAAATAAGGTAACTACAAAACATAATTACCCTATTCCCCTTATAGATGATTTGTTGGATGGACTAGTGAACAAGAGGGTTTTCACAAAATTGGATTTGAAAAATGGGTTTTTCCATGTTTTTATGGATGAAGAATCTACGAAGTATACGTCGTTCATTACGCCACTAGGGCAATTTGAATTCCTAAGAATGCCGTTTGGAATGAAAAAGGTTTATAAATAAAGTTTTTTCGGACATGGTTAAGGAAGGAAAAGTTATTATATATTTAGATGATATAATAATTGCTACGAAAGAGGTGTAGGAACATTTCAGAATACTTGAAGAGGTGTTGAAAAGGCTAGTTGAGAACAAGCTAGAATTGAGGTTAGACAAGTGCGAATTAGAATCACCTGTACTAGCTTTGAATGACCAGAGAGAGGAAAGGGAGTTTTGATGCAGAAAAAAGATGATGGTAAATGGCACCCAGTGTTTTATTTTTCGAAAAGGACTACGGATGCGGAATCTAGGTACCACAGCTATGAGTTGGAAACTTTGGCAATAATTTATGGTCTAAAACGGTTTCGTATATACTTACATTGGAAAAGATTCAAAATAATTACAGACTGTAATTCCTTGACTATGACTTTGAATAAAAAAGAATTAAACCCAAGAATTGCAAGATGGGCACCTGAAATGCAAAATTATGACTATGTCGTCGAACATAGAGCTGGAATGCGGATGGGCCACGTAGATACATTAAGTAGGACAGTTTGTGTGAAAAAAACGAATACTTTTGAAGAGAATTTAATAATTTGCCAAAATCAGGACGCAAAAATTAAAAAAATTAAGGAATTGTTGCAGAGCACGGAAGACAAGTTCTATGAAATGAGAAACGGTGTAATCTACAAAAAGATAAATAAAGACTCTTTGTTGTTTTACGTACCCGAAGCCACGGAAAGTCACATCTTGTACAAGTATCATAATGAAATGGGATACGATGGGGTTAACAAAGTTTTTGATGTAATAAACGGTAGTTATTGGTTCCCGAATAGAAGAGTTAAGATTGAAAATCACATAAAACAATTGTTTACAGTGTATTGCTTACTCGTCGAAAAGTGGGAAAAAAGAAGGTTTCATACATAGTATACCAATAAGTGAGAACCCCTTTGAAGTGATACACATCGACCACTATGGACCGATTAACAGCAAGCAATGTGCCAAGAAACACGTATTAGTAATTATAGATGCAGGTTCTAAGTTTGTGAGGTTATATCCTACAAAAACGACAGCGACAAAAGAAGTTGTTGCAGCTCTAAAAGATTATTTCAGATCTTATAGCAGACCGAAATGTATAATTTCGGATAGGAGCAGCAGTTTTACTTCAAACGAGTTTATAGAATTCCTGAATGAGAATAATATTCAGCACAGAAAAATAGCAACTGGTTCACCCCAAGCAAACGGACAGGTGGAGAGGGTAAATAGGAGTCTTGGTCCGATGATAGCGAAAATGGTAGACCCCGAAAAGAAGGTACATTGGGAAAAGGTCGTTGAACAGGTAGAGTTCGCATAGAACGATAGATGAATATCCGAGTATAATGATGTTTGGTGTACGGCAAAAAGGAAAAGTTGTGGATAGCTTGAAAGAAAATGTTTTAGATAAAATGATCGGAAATGAGAAAAAAACGATAGACGAAATAAGAGAACGAGCACAAGAGAGACAAAAAGAAGCGCAAAAGGTGAATGAGAAATTTGTAAATGTGAAGAGAAAGAATGCAGTAAAATATGATAAGGGAGATTATGTGGTAATTAAAAACTTCGATTCGCACACTGGTGTAGCAAGAAAGCTCGTACCCAGGTTTAAGGGTCCCTACAAAATTATTAAAAGTTTGCCAAGTGATCGTTACGTTGTGGGAGATGTGGATGGGTTTCAGCAAACACAAATTCCTTACAAAGGAATTGGGAGTGTAGAGAATATGAAACCATGGGCCCAAAGAAACGAAACTGCGAATAAAGTTAATAAAAGTGCACAAGTTAAGGGAAAGATGTGGACAACATCAAATGATGTAATTCTAAGACAACGGCCGGAAAATGGAAATAGAGAAAACATTGTAAAGCAAAAAAGTTTGAACAAGAATAAAGACGAATCTGTAAGGACAGAAAATTATTATTGTCTAAGAAGTAGGAAAAATAAAAGGAGGATCAGGTGATCCTCAATGTCAGGACGGCCGAATTGTAGTAATATAAGTTGTATTAATTATTAGTTAGTTCGTAAGTTTAGTTAAGTTAATATTAAGTTTAAGCATGTAAATTATAAAGTAGCTTAAGTTCTGTGTATGTCAAATGTGTGAATGTCAAAAGTATGAATGCCCAAAAGGCGAGATAAATAAAGTCAGTCTGCGTCGTGCTGTGAAAGGAAACAGACGTGTGTATTAATTAGCCTACATTATTATTATTATTATTATTATTTATTATTATTATTATTTATTATTATTTATTATTATTATTTATTATTATTATTATTTATTATTATTATTATTTATTATTATTATTATTTATTATTATTATTATTTATTATTATTTATTTATTCTTTTTTCTAAATTTCTAAAATTTTTTCTTTTTTCTAAATTTCTAAAAATTTTTCTTTTTTCTAAATTTCTAAAATTTTTTCTTTTTTCTAAATTTCTAAAAATTTTTCTTTTTTCTAAATTTCTAAAATTTTTTCTTTTTTCTAAATTTCTAAAATTTTATTTCTGCTTCCCATCAGGGGACAGACACCCCATTAGGCAGCTCGTATACTTAAAATCGCCAGGTATATAGCTACTACTTAATAATAATTATATACAGAATTATTTACACATATAAATCTTAAGATTAGGTATACAACTAGTAATAATATTTATATACAGAGTTTATATTTTATTTACACGTCTATATCTTAAGATTATGACAGTAGTTGTCTGAAATGCCGTCTTTTTAGGCGATGTATAGGTGTGGAGTGGGCAAGTTTCCTAGCCAATCTGTTTGCATGATTTTTTAATCTGTTGTTATATCTACTTGTGTGTAGATTTATTTCATTCTCAACTAGTGCTATGTTGAGATCATGGTGTATACGGCTATTCCTGATGTACCAATAACAGCTGGTGATTGTGCGTAGAGCATAATTCTGAAACCTTCGATGTTTTGTACGGTGAATCCTAGACGCCGTTCTCCATATTTGTATGACGTATCGCCATATCGGCGAGACAACTTGGTTGTAGACCATTCTTTTGCTCTGCAAGGACAGTCGGCGTCTGCTACCTAATAACCAATGGAGACGACGCAGTCTGCTTTTACAGGTCTCTACTGTGACTTATATGTGTGGCCGAAATTTGAGTCGTTTGTCCAGGATTAGCCCCAAGTACTTTGCTTCAGTTTTGAGTTCCAACATCACGCCGTTGACCGAAACGGGAGTAGGGATACTCCTTCTGAGAGTGAAGCAAACGTTACTACTTTTGCTCGGGTTGAGTTGGACATTCCATCTCCGTGCCCAGACTGTCAGCTTTTTCAAATAATTATGTAGGACAAGGACATTGGTAGCGCTGGAAGAGTTGCTTACCATGGCACAAACATTATCCGAAATATCGATCCTCAAAGTAGGATCGTATCATAGCAAATAACGGCGAAGAGAGGGAGGATTTGACTTTCTGCAGCAGCTCCTGGGGCCATGCGCGATCAAATGCCTGAGCGACATCTAGGAATACCGCATTACTGAACTTCTTCCTCTCAAACGCCTTTAGTATGTGGGTGATGGTTCTGTGCAGCTGCTCCACGGTACATGTCCCGCTCGAAATCCGAATTGGTGGTTGGGAATAAGATTTCTTTCCTTGGCTATTTCAGCTAATCTGACACCAACCAGAAGTTCCCATACCTTGGATAAGGAAAGCAGGAGACTGTAAAGCTGTTAGGATTCGGGGTCATCCTCCGGTTCCCAAGCTTATGGGCCATGGAGACAATTGCTGTCTTCCAGGGTGTGGGGTAATCCTGTATACTCATTATGGCGTTGAAAATAGCCACTATAATAAGTACAGCATTCAGTGGTAGCGCCTTGATGGTGTGATTGCACACAATATCCTGACCTGGAGCTTTATTAATTTTAGGCGTCGAATGACAGCCTTAACTTCATCGGCCGTGAATGGCCCCTCAGGTGGATTCAACTGTGTGTGCGTGGACAGGAATCATTCAATTTCCGCTACCTCTTCTGGCTGTACAAGGTCTCGTGGCTGAAATCGACGTTCTAAATGTCCGGCTAAAGAGTTGGCTTGCTCAGCGTAAGAGAGGCACCATTTTCCATGTTCATCTCTTATAGGCAACTGATTAATAGGATCTCTCGTGGAGTTGTGTGTGGCTTTCCATAAGCAGCACTCAGCATCCCTCTGTGAAGACATGTTTTCCAGCATATAATCAATTTGCTGTGTCCGCTGGCTATTGAGCTCGAATCTGAGCAGCTTTGATGCATGGTGCCAATTTAATTTGTCTTCTGGGTCACGAGAACATTGGAAAATTTTACGAAGTCTAAGCTTCTCTAGAGGCAGGCGTCTCTTAGCAGTCTTTGCAGAGTATGAATTTACAACGGCGGCATAGGATGATGCAGCGTTTGAATTTACAACGCTGGCAGAGGATAGTGCAGCTTTTGAATTGGCAGCGGTGGCAGAGTACGCAGCCGCGCCTGTGTTAAATTTGGTGGAGCTGTTTTGTACCCACGCGCTGCAGATATGTCTGTTAGCGGAGAAAGAGAGTAAACGGATCCGACCGACTTATTGTCAGCTTCGGATGCATCATCCGTATCCTCATAAGTTGCAGAAGCCAGAACACTGAAACAATTGGTAGAGTGTTTCCCATGACTGCCAGTTTGAGCCGTCAATATGGCATTGCCTGAGCTGTGGCTACGTTGATTAGGAGGCTTAGCAGTCAGTGGAGATATTGTCTTACTGATCTTTCGCTTTACTCGTTTTGTTTGAAAGCAGCGCACATCAAAACTGTCAGTAACAGCTGCTCAGATATCATTATAGGCGATCTTGTTGTAGTGGTAGTAATTGTAGTTAGAACAGCTTTGGAAAATACATAAGTTCAACATACATATAAAAGTTTAAATTTAAATTATATGTATAAAAAACTATTCATCGACTTTTGATACAAACATGTACTTTTATTACGGGCTGGATAAAATTGCTTTCATCAGTAGATACAATATTAAGTGTCTTCACGAAACGTCATAAATTTATAAAAGTTATAGAGCTACAAGCTACATTTCGTGAACGACGAATTTCGTTTTTTGACGTCGTATATCAGCTACTGTCGTATACACAAATGTATAAAAAAGAATTTGAAAATGCCGAAAACAAACGAAAAGAGGAAATTAATTTAAATAACTACAGAAAGTGCCATAAATTGTTAATTAAATTAAATTCGTAACACAAGCACTTTGCAACTTACCTCTGCCATTTCTTTTATCACAATTACTAAATGATTGAACAGTCTTCCAATTCACAATAAATATAAAAATTCACAATAATGTTGTCAACACTCAGAGTTATTCGTTTATCATACTCAATTGTGTGACTAGTATACGACATTGTTAAAAATTTTTTTGTATGGAACTACGGTCAGTTTGTGTACGACTTTTTAACAATATAACATTTATAACATATACAACACATATACGACGTTTCGTGAGGACTCTTATTATCAGATTCTTGCACAACTGTCGAGTTTGATTCAAATGAAGAATTCATGGCCGTTGTTAGTCTTTTTGTTGCCCCCAAAAACATCGAAAAATCGATGTGTGCACAAATCGACGTTTCTCGCCCGCTATGGGCTATGCCGAAGATGTAATACTCTTAGGTGTGTCAAGGTGTAAAGAGTATAAAACGTATAAACAAAATACGATTATTCTCGCAATTGTATTTTGTTTTCCTATACACCTACGAATTCTTTTCGCATTATGATCAATATGTATGTACTTTGAATTCGTGCAACATCAAAAAATTCATGCAAAAAACTTTTATTTGTCTATTTTGCCAACCGTGTTATTTCAAAATCGTGTAAACAAAGACCGTGTAAAAAGAAGCATCTGAAAATTGAGTTGGTCTTAATATTCAGCGAATCCACTTTTTTTTCTCACCAAACTTAGCCATATACATGCTCCATGATGACGTCTACCAAATGGACCAATTTTTATGGTGCTCGGTCAAACGATGCCAGATTTCATAGAGATTAGACAAACAGACAGACAAACATCCTTTTTTATATATAACAAACATTTCATTCCTTGAATTTGCACCAACCGTCGCTAGGTGAGTGGGTGCTCTCCACATTCTTTCGTTTTTTCGTTTGTTCATTTGGTTTCCTTGTTTCCTTCGAAGTTGGTCGGCATTCGAAATAAAACGTTACGTTGCCTGAGCACATGTGTCCTTAAACTTTGTTTTGCACACTGTAGATAGATAGAATCAGAGACTAAAACTTCAATTCCAATTAGACTCATTGTGATTTTGATGATAATAATAATTTCTTTTCCTTCAGTACTCAATGCCATTACCAAAACGGAGAAATGTCACAACTTCGACTTGCCTTCTGATTGCCACCAGTGTAAGACTTTTTATATTGGTTCCCTTTTACTCGCCAGTATAATTCCAAAATAAGCCCAGGCTACCATTTTTTTTAGTACATTACCAAAGAGTTAAAAATTAACTAGTCTTTCAATTAATTAAAGACATTTTCTTGGCATATACGTACATATACAGGCTGCCTGAAACTTCCACCCTATTAACCCAAATCTTTTGCTTTATAAAAACCAAAAAAAAATAAATAAATAAAAAGATTTATGTATGTTTTAGACGCCGAAACCGCTGGATCGATTTTGATGAAATTTTCAGGGAAACTAGAATAATCCTGTGAAGTTTCGTGCGTTAATTGGATGAAATCATAATTGCTTTATCAGTTTTCCTTTGGAACATATATCGAATTCGCAATTGAAAGTCTGTCAAAAAAAATAAAAACAATGTAACTCCAACGAAAGTTTAGTGAGCAATATTTGTCGTTCACCAAACGGGGTTTTTTTTTTTCTTCAATGTAAAATAATGGGTTTTGTGATAAGAAAACTGATGTGGTTCATGAGACGATACTGGAAGGAAAATTCAATTGTTACAAAGTTCTCATTCTCCTAGCTTCAATAAAGCAAATTTCTTGCTAACACACCATTGAAATTCTTAATTTTTGTACTTTTATTGCATTTTTTTCTTTGCTAATACCGGAAAGGGCAGAACAACGTCTAGCGGGTTATGCAAATAATATTGGAATCTTTTTTTTATATTTTTAGACTATTAATTGTAACAATTATTGGGACGATGACTTCGACGGAAACACTGATTGACACACAATCGGACTACATACCAATCAGGGAGAGCGACGCAGTAGTGTAGGGGGACCTTACTCACTTCATGAATTTGACATCGTATAATGTAATAGCAGGCTATACGAGGAAATATACTGACCTATTTACTCATTCTCATATGAGCAAAATACTGGACGTGGACGTAGCGCACATAGAAAAATTATTAAGGACGGTCGAAATACACCACAGACATCCAAACATACTGGGCACGGTCTTGAAGGTAGTGGCCGGAACTCCTGACTTCGGCGACTTTCAGATACTAGAGAGTATGGAGACTATCTAACAATAGGCAGTTTAATACCAATACCCTGGTTCAACTAAAAAAATTTAGAGCTCACAATCAGCTCACAATAAAATTCTCTCAAACACATAAAAATAACATATTAATAACATAACAATACCGAACACTTATATGAGGCATTGCTGGCTAGAAATCGAATAATAATATCAGAATTTGAGACAATTATTATATCTGCTATTTTAGCAAAAAAAGGTATTTTTGGTAAAGGCTTTTTGGTAAGCATTCGACTTACCGATTATTGTAAACGAGCACTGTACCAATCTTAGCATTATTGAAGTTTTAAGCATGTCTAGGGTTAATGTCCTTCAAAATAATAAAATATCCAAAACGCAAACTAATGTGTAAGAAATTAACACTGTATGGCGTACAACACAACTGTCGGAGTTTGCACTTCGGACGAACCGACAACGTCGCTGAATGTGGCAACAAAACATATGCGGTTGACTGCCAAGCATCACTAACCCCGTCATTCTGAAAGATGCTTAACTTCACCACCTTAGGTCAACAGATCGTTTCCACAAAATTCGCAAACTGCACCTCGTCTGTAAATCAACTAAGCCCAATTACAGAAATCGATAACGGCATTATCATCATCAACGACGCTCCATCCCGCATCAGAGAAAAAAGCGGAACCTTCAGGCGACAAATCGACCGCAACCAGCAAGAATGCTGATCAACACAGAAGTGAACTATTGCGCTTCGCAAGGAATGTAATGAGACACCACACGCACAAGAGTTAGCGAACTTACGGACTATCAGACAGGCGGACAAAAAACGCGGACGCAACGTAACATAGGTTTCATTTCAAGAATAGATTGTGTAAGTCTTCAGTCTTCATTCAAAACTCGACATCCACAGGAGTGGACACAATAAATAACTATTATGCGACATGCTAGCAGGTCAATCGTTCAAACGTTCATTTCTTCTTATCTTTTGAGTGTGCAAAAAACAATGTCAATGACGGACGAAACATTAATTACGGTTGTAGCTATGTGAAATTATCCCCAACCGCGAAGTCGACGCTGTGAATCACAAAGCAGAATAACAATTTGTATGGGAAGCGACCCGAACGATTTTGGATACCTTCGTTTGCCATCCGCCGCTTTCGCATCCCATGGAAGGGACTGTTTTTCTTGACGCTGTTTTTTAACAACATGTTGCGGATCTGCCATTTTTCCACACAATGGAAATGCACAACGATCGCCATGATACCTAAACCCGTTAAAAAAACCTTGTCGTGTCATATCGATCAATAAGCCTGCTTCCAACATTCTCCAAACTATTCGAAAGAAAATTTTTAGGCAGTTGGCAGTGCCGGGCGTTCAGGTAGCTATTCCTGATCACCAATTCGGCTTTAGGGTGCAGCATGGCGCGCCAGAAAAACACCTAGTCGTTTAAATATTCCTCCGCAGTCTTCTTGGACATCAAACAAGCCTTCGATAGGGTTTCAAACGATAAGATGTTGCAGAAAATCAAAGCGCTCCTGCCTTGTAAACAATTCCAACTCTTGCAAAGCTTTCTCCGAGGACAACTTTCTCCTTGGCGGTGAGGGACAACCATCGACCATCAGGCGATTGGCAGCCGGTGTCCCACAAGGGATCGTCTTTGGTTCTATCCTCTACTTCTTTATGCGCCCGATATGGCAACAACCACAGACGAGCAGTCGGTCCAGCAACTTAGTCAGATTCCATGAACATAGCATCACCGCCGAAAAATCAACGCATTTCATCTTCACCCTAAGACAAGGCGTTTGCCCAGTTGTGGCCTATATAGGGCGGTATATCGGTCTGATCCTGGACAAGCGTCTTACATGGGATTCACGTATGGTGTTACGCCATACGAATATGGGGCACCACCGCCGCATACAACATTAGAAGAGGACGAAAGTTTTAATATCCCAATTTCATTTTCATAATGCAACTGTGCGCTGCCTTCGTGCCTCCCAGCTTATGGCGGCACCAGCAAGGACGAACGCATGGCCCAAGTAGGAGCGCCTGTCATCCAGATTTGCCCACAATCTGCATCGACCACACCAAATATCACACCACACCTGTATGTTAATATAACAGGCCAAGATGCTTTGTTCCCTTTAGACACCGAAGTACTCGTTTCGCTGCCTTTCAGTGCTATATGCCGTAACTTGAGTTAAACTGGCTCAGGAAACTTACAACACAATTTATGTCTGGACGAGTAGTCACTGAAAGAAACATTAAATCACCAATTAAGCTTTGATACTTAATTGGTGCTTCATTTCATCTTCAGCAATTTCGCTTCGATGGGTGTCAATGCTGGTTTGCATTCGTCCATGCCAAATCTCCTCAAGATGGCCTCTATGTATTTCGTTTCTGAAATGAAGATTTGCCGTTTCTTCAAGTTTTGCTGGAAGTCTATGCCCAGACACGTTTTCACAGGGCCGATGTCTTTCGTTTCGAAAGTTTCTTGTAGCGATGCCTTTGTTTCTCGCAGCAATTCCGGCCAATAATAAAGCATCCACGTAGATCGTGACGAGTGTGATTTTCTCATTTCGTCGCTTCACAAACATACAAGTTCTACGACTTTCCATGTGCCGTTGTGAACGTGTGCCATGAACTCGTTTTCTACTCCGTTGGTCCGTTCTGTAGAATCTTTCGAACTCTCAGGATCACGAAGCGTTGCTGGATCGCTGACTGTTGCTGTAAACGCCATTTCACATTCTTCAAATGCGCCATATGATATATAAGACTTCGGACTCGTCGTTGCTGTTGCCGTCTCGAACTTTTTAAGTTGCGGGTTGAAATATTTTTGGTGGTCTACCAGGCTGAGCTGTCTTCTCTAGCTTTTGTCGGCCTTTGCAGAACCTCTCTTGCTGTGGCGGTTTTTCTTCTTATTCTTATTCATCAATGGATGATTTTACATATTGCTGTGGTACGTCTTTCGTCAGACTGATGTATGTTCCTTCATCTGTGTGTTGATCGCCGTTGTAAAATTCTGTGTATTCACTTTTGAAACCAGGACTACTCCAAAATTTTACTTATTTTGTTATTAATAATTTGCACCGCTCTGGAGAGTACACTAGAAATGCCTTCGATCTTGTATCATAGCCAATTAATATGCACGTTTCAGATTTTGATTCGAATTTGCCTCTATTCTCAACCTTCACGAGCCCGTATGCCATGGTGTCACACATACGCAGATGTGCCAGAGTTGGAATTTTCTTCGTCCAGCGTTTGTATGGTATCTCTCCGGATGACCATATCGTGCAGCATCTATTTCGAATGTAGCATGCTGTGTTTATGGCTTCTGCCCAAAACTATGATGGTGCTCCAGATTGTTTCATAATGCACCGAGCCATTTCGATTAATGTACGATATTGCCTCTCTGCAACGCCATTTTGTGGCGGTGTGTGCGGTGCAGTCAGCCGGCGTTGAATGCCGTGCTTTTCATAAAGCTGTCGAACTCTCTGTTGCAGTATTTTGTACCATTATCGGTTTGTAAGTATTTAATTTTCTTTCCAAGGAGATTTTCTGCCACAGCCTTGAATCGTTTGAATGCATTTTCTGCCGCAGCCTTGAATCGTTTGAATGCATAAAACACATCTGATTTCTGTTTCATAAAATGGATTTCGCAATGACTGCCGCTCAAAGAATCTATTCTACACGTCGCTGTGTTCGATTTCGAGTAGATCGCCCGTTTTTTCTGTTGAGCTTTTGTAGCTGCTGCGGTTCCTTTTTCGCTGGTGCAAATTTAGCATTCGGACAAGTTTGCGTTTTTATTTATTTTAATGCCATATGTTCTTCCATTCATGGCAATAGCTTTCAAATCGGTCTCATTTAAATATCCCATACGACAGTGACACGTATCGATGTCACTCATACTTGCTGCTATTCATTTTCCAAGTAATACAAGTCTCCATACCTTTTCGCGTGATACCACTCTTTATTGTTTTTCACAATTACCGTACCATTTTTGCGAAAATGTACCTCGTAGCCCTTATCTGTTATCCTCGAAACAGACAGCAAACTTTGGCGCATGTCAGCCACATAGAACACCTATTTTAGGATTATATTCTCTGTGGAGTTCTTTTCTGTTACGGCGGTCACCTCTCCGACACCCTCTATTTTTACTGTGTCGACGTTCGCCAAATGCAAAGTCTTTTCAGTTGTTGCCAATTGCCATTTATGTTCGACCACAAACCGTTTTTCCTTCTGAGTGAATTAATCTTCTCTGTTGTCGCTCTGCACGCTTCAAGCTTTTGGCTACTTGTATTCTTTGCCTTATTTTAGGAGTTTCGAGCGATGTGTCCGATTTTTCCAATTGCGAAGCATTTTCTTTTTTTCTTTTTTTTTTTTATTTCCCAAAAGAAAAGTACATTGTCTATTATAGAAAAATAAATCGACTATTGTACTAATTAATATTTAGGACAAGTGGGTGAATTTCAATTTTACAATCAGTTTGTAAAGTCGTGTTGTGACTGGAATTTAACAATACATGTATTTTAATAATAAATAAACAATTAAAGATAACACCAATTAACAATTATTAATTGGAAGTAATGTGTTATGTGAGGTCCACTGGTCTCACCCTTTTTAGTCTACGTTGCCGAGTTAGTTCATCTAATGGTAAAGTCTTCACACCATCGTTCGAATGCTGGGAAAGTTTGGTTTGGTATTTTCTGCTTAAATTGATTATTTCCTCATCTACCCAATTCTTAGGTCTCGATGAAGGTCCGTGTTGGTGATATACCATTGGGCTTTGGTTATGGTGCGTATAATTTTTGATAGTTGCCTCTGGATTAACTTTATATTTGATTTTTTTGCAACTCCCCATATTTCGACTCCATATGTCCAAATTGGTTTAATAATTGTCTTATAGATTAGGAGCTTGTTTTCAAATGAAATGTTTGTATTTGGTTTGAGCAGCCATTTGGTTTGCAGTTGTCTTACTTTCATTTTGATTTGGTCACGCTTTTTTGTATATGGTGTTTCCAGTTTAGTTTACTGTCAATATATAATCCTAAGTACTTGGCTTCTTTTTGAATGGTTACGTCGTCTCCGTCAATATTTATATGGATTGGTGTGAATCTAGTCTTAGTAGTGTATATAACTTGTACTGTTTTGTTTTTGTTTATTTTAATATGCCACTTTCTAAGCCAGTCAATCGTCAAAGTCTACTTGCAACATGGATGTTGCAGTATTTATGTTTTTATGAGCACTTAGGAGTATTGCGTCATCGGCGAAAGTTGCAATCATCGACGAATTGTGAGTGGGACTTGGTATGTCTGCTGTGTATAGGGTATATAATAAAGGTACACTTCCCTGTGGAACTCCTGAATTTATTTCTCTAAGGGTTGAGTATTCGTCTAAGTATTTAACTAAGAAGTATCTACCTATGATATATGATGTTAATAGATGTACTATGTTTTGAGGGAATATATTGTTAAATTTTCCTTTGAGTCCTTCATGCCAAACCTGGTCAAAAGCTTTTTCCACGTCCAAGAAGAGTCCAATACAAAATTTATTATCCTCAATGTCATTTAGAATTTTGTGCGTAACTCTGTGCACTTGTTGTATCGCTGAGTGACTTCTTCGGAAACCAAATTGGTGATTTGGAATGATGTGCCTGCGTTCTATTATTGGCAATAGTGTACTTCTTAACATGTTTTCGAAGATTTTTGAGATTACAGGGAGTAGACTGATTGGTCTATAAGACTCTGCTTTTGATGCGTATTTGCCTGATTTCGGGATGGCAATAATCTCAGCTACTTTCCAGACTCTCGGAAAATAGTTTAGTCTGAACATAGCGTTTCTTAGATATTCTATCGCTTTTACAGGTATTTCTCTCAGGAGTTTCCCATTTATTTTGTCATATCCAGGGGACGTTTATCATATTTGTGACTTGTTGAAACAATTGTTTCATCAGGTCTTTCATCTCAGTAATATCAGTTTTTAAGTCAATTGGTCTACTTATGTATTCATTGGTTGGATTCGTGAGTTTTTCCTTCTTATTCTTTTCGCCATTATTGTTGTCATTCTCATCCTTAGCTACTTGAGCGTACGATAAACCGGTCTTAATTTTGTTTAAGTTTTGAGTCTCGATTGGAGCTGCTGCTACTGTCTCAGCCGGAACTTGGTGGCCAGTTTCTCTAAGAGTTGGAAATCTTTTTATTTTTAGTGCCTTGTATATCTCACAACCTTTGTAGTTTGCAGTGTGTGCAGTACTGCACAATGCACATTTTATTTGACCATTGGCTTCAATTTTGCATTTGATTGTTTTGTGTTTACAGGCGCATTTGACGCAGGGGCCTATTTTTGACAATTTGATCATTGCGATATTATGCGTTTATGGTGTGGGGGCTCAAAAATGATTTTCGTTCAGAGCAGTGTGGTTATGTTATAAATGTCTTTGTTGTTTTTTTTTTTGTTTTTCAATTCAATGAAGAATAATGGAAGCGGTTTGTTCGTGACTTTTTGTTGTGCATTATGGATGTTTATGACTTCATGCCCTAGGTCGAGAAGTTCATTTTTTATTTCGTTAATGTCAGTGGCGTGGTGCATATTCCTGAGCAATACTTTAAATCCACGATCTTCCTTCGGTTTGAACGTGTAGTATTTCGTTCTGTGCTCTTGCAGCATCTTAATAACTGTGGAATAACTGGTAGAATCTTTTGTTTGTATACGCACCTCATTATTCTGCAGCGTTTTTAAAATGTAATTATGTTTAATTACATTTTTTAGAGCATTGCTAAGAACGCTAATTTGTTCGACGTCCTGAAAATAGATTGGTGGTGGCTTAACTGATTTGAAATTTTTTTGTGCTGTCAATTTTGTTGCATCGGAAACACTTTCCGCACCACCTCGCTTGATTGTCATCGTCTTGAGAGAGGAGAGCGAACCTGTTGGTTGTGATTGGTGCGCTTAGCCAGTATTGTTGCAGTATTGTTTGTGTTCCGTTACATTGTTTATTTCTCTTGTTTTTGCTTGTGTTGTTTTGTTCAGCACTGTTATTGGGAGATTGTTTGCTCCTATTTCTCTTTAGGCTGGACTCTTGAGTGTTGGCGTTGTTTATGTTTTGTGTATCGTACTGCTTACATGATGTTGTTGTTGTTGTACTTACTGTGGATATAGAGGGAACAGATGATACAGCTGATAGTGTTGCCATGGTGGTTGTTATAGTTGTTGTTGCTGTTGTTGTGACACTCCAACAGAAGACAGAGCGAGCGTTGTTGTAGTAGTTGATGTAGTTGTTGTTGGTGGAAAAGAGGAGATCGGCGTCGTTGGTGAAGCACATTGTGCACTCCACGGCAGAGGCTGCATTTTACCGGTGGCCATAGAGCTCTTGATAGTGAGTTGTGCGGTAGAGCGAGAGGCTGCGTTTGCCTGTATTGATGATGCGTTTTCACTTCGTGGGTGTGAAATTATTTGCTGTATTGCGGGAGAGCATTAACGCTCTCTCTCCAAATTAGCGGGAAGTGAAGCTTGGGTAGATTCTCTGTTGTTGTTGTTGATGATGCAGTTGTTTGAACCGTTGGATGATGAGATAAGATATGCGTTGTTGTTTTTTGTGTTAACAGCTGTTTGAACGTGGGGTACGCTCATGCTGTTCTTTGCTGGCTGATTTTGATTTTGCATGCTTCGCGCAGTCGGGGGATTGCGTTCAACAGGCATTTCTGAGTCCAGAACAGCCTTGACTCTTTCTTTTAGTAGTTGTTTTTTCACCTTTCGTTTAGTTAAATTTGGAGTGCGAGAGTAGATGACAAATCGACTTAACACTTCGAATTCAGTTGATCGAATGAAGCATTTTCTGCTTTCCTTTTACGCTCTTTCGTAAACGACACCGCTGCTCTTTTCGTTGGCCTTCCCCTTCGCATACAACACGTTTTGATCTTCACGATCTGTTTTGGTTTTTCGCGCTTCCGATTCTTCTAGAATTTTTACGCACAATACGTTCGGGCTTGGCAAGTCATCCCGTGTTTCCATGGCACAACGAAATGTTTCGTAGGAGCCTGGTAAGCTTTACAGTAACAGGATTGCCAACAAATCGTCGCCCATCACCACGTTTATTTTCTTCAGTTTCTTTACTGCGTCAAAGAAACCTTGTATATGAATGCTCACGTCGCCATTTGGTTCCATGTGCGACAAAGCTACTCGTTTTAATAACCATGCTTAAGCCCTTTTGATTGGAAGGTGTCTTTTAATTTTTCCCAACAGTTGAGAGTAAACTGTCCGCGCGAGCTTTTTCATCGTGTGTTTTCCACATGGGCAGTAGGGCATCGTCGCTCGGGAGACTTTTCGTGCCGTCGACATAACCCCACAATTCATTCTTCACCAAAACTGCACGCATTTGCAATTTCCACGTGTCGTAGTTTTCCGAGTTTAGCGGCTCTATCTTGATAAACGAACTCGACATTCTTTTGGTCGTATTTTAGTCGTACTGGTTGTGGGCCCATAACCTGTTATTTTATGTTGATTAATTCTGATTTTATTTTGATTTAAATCATACGCGTGATCCTAAAGGATCACAGTCCGTTTGACGAACAACGTTTGTAATCGAAATTTGAGAGGGATAGTTGTTTAAAATTGATACGTATGAAGCATGTGCGGTCATAATAAGTGCTATTTTTTGCAAAAGAAACCGAAAACAAATTAAAACAACATGTTTGGATGAAAACGTGGTACAAAAAAAAGAGCTGATTTGGGTGGCACCTCAATGATAATGCTATTTTAAACAGGATGCCGTCAACGACCATCAGAAACTCAAGTAATAGTGCAAAGGATGTGCGAAATACATTTACTGATTACTTCAATAATGTGGGATTTGTACCATTGTGCAGGATCAAATTTGCAATAGAAATGTAAACAAAGTGTTTAAGCGCCAGAATCAGTCAAAATCATTATTGTATATTTACTTTAATAATAGAAACTTAGTATATAAAATTCAATTCATTTTGTTTTTCATTTCGTCATTCAAAATACTTAATTAATAAGTGTAATATTATTATAATTTCATTAGTGTAAAAAAAACTGAAAAATATAATTTTAAAAAAAAGAAAAACAAAAGATTACATGTTTTCATTATCGCTAGAGAAATTAATAAATAAATATTTTAAATAAGATGAAATGGTAGAGGAGCTTCGAGTCAATTCGTTTTCGGTCAGAATAGGTCGGAAAGATAAACTGTGAGAGGTGGATGTTGTCGATATATTTGGATTTGTCATATGACGCCGTCTTTTCATTTCATTTTGACAAAACCGTTTGTCAAGAAATTTACTGTAATGTGAAGAAATTTGCCCACACATAACACAAACATAATTCTAAAGCACAAAAATATCAAAATGAAACAGATTTTCTTCAAACATCTACCCCGTTTATATGGTAGCTAAAAGCAGTTTAGCTAAAATCACTTCGACTTAAAACGCACATGTATACACTTTTCCAGAGCGCTTTAACACAGTAAGTACATTAAGCGTAGGTCGCTTCTTAAACCCGACGCTAGCCAAGTCGCTATTCACAGTCAGCTGAATGTTTCTTGAAGAGTTGCTATAAGGTGTAATTATTTTGCTTTATTTTCATTTCTTTAATGACTGCTAATGAAATACTGAAAATTCATTGTAAAACTCTATTAAAAATCACGATAAGCCTTATACATTCATATTTCATTTTATACAATGTGTTTTTTTTTAAATAACTTATTGTGATGGGTAAGGCACATAACATTTTATGCGCACGGAAACTCTGAAAAAAAAAATAAGAACGCAATAAAGACCCACTTATAAACACTTACAAATAAAGTGTTCTAAAGCAAACACGCCGCTTGTCAAACATGTTTGACATTTTATATAAAATTAATTGTATTAAATCTGTATGTAATGCGGCTATTAGATTGCCATACATGTATGAATACTTGGTATGATGGCATACCAAATATATTGTGTAATAGCATGTGTTAGAGTCAGGCTTCATTCCCACTCACACACTCCACTCACCTTTTCCAGGCACTATCCTGGGGTTCTCTCCTCCACATTCTTGTGTTACGGACTCAAACTATGTAATTATTTTCTTGTTGGGTCACTTGCCTTCAGCACATTAAAAAAGTCAATTTACAAAGTTCCCAAGCGCTGCTTCTTCTTAGAACTAGCAAACACACAGCTGTCGAAAAAGGGGGCCATCTCAACATTGACCCCGACGTGATACGCGCGTTTTACAAAAATAAACATTCTTATATCTGTCCGGTATGAGGAATATCGTATATGTACATATACATAGTCAAAGCCTCGATCTGCCCTTTCTATATATATTATAATTTGAAAATTGTGACGCGTCGTACCAATATATAGAGTCAAGGCCTCGATCCGCTACTTTGCGCGCCTTATGTATATAACTGGACCACGTTTCGCGCCGCGCTAATACACACACACAAACAGTCAGGGCCTCCATCGGTTATATCGTGCTCTTTCTGTATATAATTGTAACCAGCTACGCGCCGCCATAAAGTGTATACAGTTAAAGCCCCGATCCCCTATATCGTGCGCTTTTCGTATACAACTGCGACCAGTCCATCCACGTCAACTAATACACTGCGCAGGCTTCGATCCACCATATCGCTTTCCGCGCGTGTACACACACATTTACATAAACTTTCGGTACAAATTACAATAAATTAAATCATAATGCCAAATTATCACAACGATCTACCGGCGCCGACGACAAAGGCAGTTCTCTACAAGCGCGTGATTACGGCACTGTATCAGCAAGCGGAAGAAGAACACTCCGCTGTTGCCAGTGACAAAATCGATGCTCTTGACGACATTGAGTTGGCAACAAGCTTCAAGCCCCAGTCGACAATGCACACAATAGTCACGGAGAACTAATCTTTGAAGAAATTGGCAGTCATCTACGCCGACAATTTGACAGACTGGTGATTTCCGTAAAAATGCGCATTCGTTCCCAGCTCACCAAGCGTAACAGCCAAATGCCATTTTGTTCCATAATGCACTTTCAATCCACAATTGAAAACCCAACTCATACTATAAACCATTCCAGATCTCGCTTACCAGAAATTCAACTACCTACATTCAGTGACGAATACACAGAGTGGGCAGACTTCTTCGCCGTATTCTCTACTTTCGTCGACAAAGACCCTAGGCTCCCCGACATCGAGAAGTTGCAGCACTTGAGATCCTGCCTCAGAGAGCAAGCAGTAGACATGATTCGGTCACTGTAGATTTGTAGTGAAAACTATACAATTGCACTACAATTCCTTGAAAAAAATGTAATAACAGACGATTGATTTTTCAGGCACACATCGCTGAGATCCTGGCTCTAAAGAAAGTAGAATCTGGATCCGCAAGTAAACTGTGCGCACTCTCCGATAAATTCCATGCAAATATGTGTGATTTACAAAAATATGCAAATCAAATGGGAGGAATCTTTGTCGTTACACAAGACTCCAACGTGGGACCAATTGTCAGGTTTCTTGGAGCAACGATGCAGAACAATGGAGAATGTGGAACATGCCATAGCCACACGCACTCGTGGCCATCAGGTGGGAAAAGTTTTATTATTATTGTTAGTTTTAAATACTAACAATAATATGGGCTACTAACACTAACGCTCTGTCATGCGCCTTTTGTAATGGCGAGTCTCACAACATTTATAAGTGCGTCCGATATGACAAGCTATCGCCGGCGTTTCGTATTAAGGAAGCCAAACGGCTGTTGCTCTGTCTCAACTACCTAAAATTGGGCCACCAACTGCGAGCATGCAGTTCCAGCTCCCGGCGCGTATGCAGTGCAAACCACCAAACATTGCTGCATTATCACGACGTAGAGGCGATTGCTCCGGACAGGACAAATGAGTGCTCAATCAACCAAAACTCCTCACCTGTCACTTCAAGCATCGCAAACAGATCCGCGGTTGCAATGTCGGAATCTGCATCCAACCCTTGCATAGCCCAGAATCTCAGCTTCGATGTTGTGCTCCTGGCCACAGCAGTAGTGCTCATAAAAAATCGCATCGGCGCCTATGTACGTTGTCGAGTCCTCTCGGACTCCGGCTCACAGCTGTACTTCATAACGACACGACTCGCTAATCTACTCCAGTAGAAAAAAAAACAAGGTGTTCCAGTGGCATAATGGGTATAGGCGATACTGCATTCGTAACTGATGATCAACGTATGCATCAAGTCATGAATATCAGAGTATTCAACCAACTTCACAGCAGTCCTTGCAGCGACAATATCTGCTAACCAACCGAGCTTCAAATAGACACATCGGGGTGGAACATTCCTTGCAACATTCAATTAGCGGGCCCAGGCTTCGCGAAGTCTTAACGCATAGATGCTCTCATTGGAGCCAGCATCTTTTTTGACTTGCTTGCTGTTGGACAGGTGCGACTCCAATTGAGACTGACACTTCTACAAAAAACGCGGTTAGGATGGATCTTATGTGACGGCGGGTAGCATAGTTACAACAATTTATCTTTAATTGCTCACGCCATTCTCGCCGACGGCATTGATCCCGATCCCCTACTGGACCAATTGGTGCGACGTTTTTGGGAAGTGGAGAGTTGCTTCGATCCCATCAAAAGGGCAACAAAGGAGGAACTTGACTGTAAGGCACACTTCAAGTCAAAATATTCCCGTTTAGACTCTGGCGAGCACTCTGTTCGATTGCCAATGCTGCAAAACCCGGAATTGCTTGGGGTTCCTACCAACAGGCCCTTCACCGATTTCGAAACCTCGAACCCAAATTGATACGCAATCCAGAACTCCAGGTTCAGTATTACAAGTTCACGAAGGAATATCTTGAACTAAACCACATGTCGCAAATGGAAACAACCGACCAGGGCCTATGTAGATATTTCTTACTCCATCATACTGTCAATAAACAAGACAGTACAACTACCAAACTCCGTGTCGTATTCGACGGTTCAGCGGCATCGCCTTCGAGATATTCGCTGAATGAGTTACTTATGGCAGGTCCCACAATTCAACAGAACTTATTCAACATATTACTTCACTTCCGAACATTCCCGGTAGTCATCACAGGAGACGTGTGCAAAATGTATCGATGCATCTGAGTGACACCACCAGACAACTATCTTCAGTGCATCGTGTGGCGCGATTCTCCCGAAAAGGACATTGATATCTACAAGTTAGAGACGGTGACATATGGCACAAAGTCTGCGCCGTTCTTATCCGTAAGAGCACTGCATCAATTGGCTATCGATGAATCTATATGTTATCCTATTGGATCGAAAATTGTTCTTCGTGACTTCTACGTCGACGATCTCATCTCAGGTGGCTTTACAGAAGAAGAAGTCATCGAAATCATGAAGCAAACCACCGAACTATTCAGCAAGGGCAAGTTCAGCCTCAGAAAATTGTGCACTAACAGCCCAGCCGTGCTGTCACAAATTCTTGATGCTGAACGTGAAACATTTCTAAAATTTGACGATGGGACGGACATTACAAAAACTCTTGCACTCGTCTGGGATCCGTTCACAAACAATCTTTTGTTCTCGTTCAATCGCCAGCCGCTTCCGACCAAACATTGCAAACGCCCTGTGTTGTCGATGATAGCGCGTCTTTATGATCTTCTCGGACTTATAAATTCCATAATTACTAAAGCTAAACTCTTTTTACAGAAGCTGTTGAGGGAGCAACTCGCTTGGGACGAAAACCTTTCCCTGGTCCTACAAACAACTTGGGAAAATCGTTTGTTGTGACTTCAGTTACGTGCGGCGTTGGACTTTTCCACGATATGTGATGGACCCGAACGCATCATACAAAGTGCACGGCTCAGGCGATATTAGCCTTGAGGCATACGGGGCTTGTATCTACGTCCGCTCCTGCAAGGCCGACATCATTCGAACGAGAATGTTGTGTTCAAAGTCTCGTGTGGAGCCGCTCAAATCCTTGACCGTGCCAAAGCTGGAGCTCTGAGCTGCGACACTGATGGCTCAGCTGTTACATCAAGCAAACATAATAAAGCTGTTCAACTGCGTTTATTACTGCTGGTCCGACTCAGCTGTGGTTCTGTCACATCTACGTGCTGGTACTTAACTTTTAATAAGTGTGGTTCAGAGGTCTCATATGTAGGAAGACTACAAGGCGCTGCAGACAAATCAACAAGTCAAGCCCTCTAGCAACATACACTCCCTGCCTCCGTTCTTGGACAAATTCGGATTGATCCGAGTAGGTGGCCGCCTAAACAACTCAGCCTTGGGATTTGGAACTCGTCATCCCATCATCCTACCCAGGAAGCATCCACTGACTGACGCAATCGTAACTCATTATCACCAAAAAAATCTCCATGCAGGCCCAAAAGCACTGTTAGCCGCAATACGACTTCAATATTAGCCTGTTGGAGGCAACAGGACTATCGCTCATATAATCAACAATTGCATTCGCTGCTTCCGCAACAGGCCTCGTCTCATTCACATATTTGCACCAAACCTTCTAGAAACGATGGAGCAAGGAGTGCCTGACCCTGTTGCAGCAACGCTCCAATTAGCGCAGCTCACAGCTATGCTTGAAGACAAATGTGATGGTTCACATGAAGGACGAGAACTTGCCACAGCCCAAGTGGCCACTGGTAAGAGTAACCGAGCTAATACCTGGTAGAGAGGGCGTCGCTAAAGTAGCCGCTCTGCGCACGAGCACTGGTGCAACCCGTCGAGCGGTCGCCAAGGTGTGCATTCTACACTGGATGATGCTGTTGGAAGCCCTGGTCTTCCAACGGGGGGGAGGATGTTAAAGCTAGGCCCTTTAAATTTAGTATTTAAGCAATTCAAACCATTGTAAACTTGGAACTCACCTTTTCCAGTCACTATCCTGTCGGTCTCTCCGCCACATTCCTGTGTTAAGTCCCGCAGTCGGACTCAAACTATGTAATCAATTTTCTTGTTAAGTTACTTGCCTTCTGCATATTAAAGAATTCAAATTACAAAATTCGCAAGCTCTGCTTCTTCTTAGAACTAGCAAACACACAGCCAAAGAGTATTAATTCATATAGAGTTCCCATTTCTCTCACGAGCTTTTGGAGCTTTTTCCAAATCTTAAGAAGACATTGGCTTATGTTATTTGTCTGCTATTAACATCGAAGTAGCAGCGCAGGTCGCTGTGTAGCAAACTCATTGTGCTAACTACTGAATTGAAGTAATCAGGCAAACAGAAATTTTTGAAGGTGGGTCCTGTTGTGAAATCGAAGCAAGCGCTGTTTCCCCTTCTTGATGTATCTTCCTACATTTTGTGTTCTTAGCGCGAATTAGCATGAAAAGGAATTTCTGTATATCACCTTTGTTTTGTTTGTTTTGATTGCCGTCACCCATTTTTATTTTGATTGTATTGATATTGTTGTGGGAATGATATGATAGCGATAAAGGAACATGTATAGGTTTGGCGCGATTTTTTTATGAATGACGAACATGATTTTTGTTAGTGCAATTCCCACCACCTACTTGTATTGGTTTTGGTGGGACTTTTAAGGAATAAATAATAAATAATTATAATAATAACGAATAAATTATTCGTTCGGGCTGTTAGAAATAAAGAAACAAATGACTCAATAAATAAGTAAAATTGATTTAAAATGCATATTTTGCGCTAGGTATGTCCAAAAATCCAAGTTGAATACAGCTAATTCTACCTTGACTAGCAGACAAACAGAAAAAACAGCAAGCAACTGCAAGTGTCTCATGTGAAAACGATATCAAGCCAGCTGTGCTACTGCGAATACAGGTAAGAAAGAAATAAATTTTGCCTTCAACCAACAACAAAGCGTGTGACATTTGTTTTTTCCTTATTTACCGAACATAAGAGAAGACAAAGAAAAGAGATATTCCTGCGTGAGTGAATATGTATACTTTTTGCGTGCACGCAAATTTAAACTCAATAACGAAACGCGCTCGAGACCTGACCTGTGATACATTTGGTACGACAATCGAAGATTGACTTGATGACTGTGTTGTGAAGTGGGGCGCGTGCGGGAATAAAAATTCCTCTTTTTTGCTACGCTCACGCAACAACAAAGTCTAGACCATTTGTTTTTTTCTTCATTGCTGATCACAAGGAAAGAAGAGGAAAGAACACAACACAAAGTAAGGGTGACGAAATTTGCTTTGCGCGACTGAGACTCGAACTTCGCGGACTGTGCGTATTGCTCGTACAGTCAAACACCCAAATCTCGAATTACCATAATGCATAACTAAAGTTCGAGTTATGGGGATATTCCAGTTATGGAAGACATATTATATTGATTTTTCACTATAAACGTACGCAATTCGAGTCATGGAGATATTCGACTTATAAAAGTTCGACCTATGGAAATTCGACGATAGTTAGAAATTTCACTTGGGTTTCTTTGGCTTTTCAATAAATGCGCATTCACTGTACTTGCTCTTGAAATGGATTTCGTTTTCTGCCACAACCGAAAATTGTCTTCAAGAACTCAAAAATCAAAACTTGCCATTGTGTGGGTGACCTTGTTGTGTAGGTGTGGTACGTGTATGAGATTGTGTTGGTTTTTATTGTCTCCCTTGCGTGCGAAATGTGATAAGTTTGAGTGTGTTGTGTAAGTATAGTGCGTGTATAAGGTTGTGTTGGTCTTCTTTTTCGACCTTGCTTGCAAAGTGTGATAATTTTGAGTGTGTTATGTAGGTATAGTGAGTGTATAAGATTGTATTGGTTTCTTATTGTGTGTATCACTGGGAATATTTTTGTAGGATTTTGCTTTGTGATCATGCTTACTTTTTTGCTGGCCGCCTGGTATTTTCATTTAGTTCATATAAATGAATATAGGCAAAATACAAAGCTCGATTTCGTTTGTTAAAGAACGATTTCATAAATTAAAGAAAACTCCACACAATTTGCCTAATATTCTCGAACACCTTGCAAATAAAAACGATTGAACAAAAGAATCAAAGAAAGAAGACAGTGTCTCTGATTTTTGTTTTTATTATGTCTTTCTTTTTTTTTATAATTTTCTTATCATTCAATATTTTCCCCTTTTACGGCAGTCCGTCCATTTGGTTGTTTACCTTAAGCAAACCAACAGAATATTTTACTCCACATGGTTGAACAGACAAGAAATCTGTACAACTGCTTAAAATTTAACATAAGCCAATCGTTTCTTAAAAGTCTCTCCGACCATTTTTTTAAGGGAGAAATGGGAACTCTATATGAATACGTTCTCTCTGCACACAGCTGTCGAAAAAGCTCGGCAGCTCAACAGCATGTATATCAGAGAAAATTTATTCATATAGAGCTTACATTTCTCTCTTTAAAAAATGGCCAGAGAGACTCTTCAGAAACGATTAGAATCCGACACTGATTCTGTACATCAACAGAATTGTTGGCTGTTCAACTTACGCAGCGTAACATATAGCTGTTGGTTTGCTTGAGTTTGCATAAACAAATTGGGCGGGAGTATGATATTCAAAGAAAATAAATACACAAGAAATACATAATAAAAACATAAATCAGAGACACTGTCCTCTTTCTTTGATTTTTTTCAAAGTTTTCTATTTGTATGGTCTTCGAGAATATTCAGCAAATTGTGTGGTTTTCTTTGATTTACGAAATCCTTCTTTAACAAACAAAATCAAGCCATGGCTGCCTTGTATTTTGCCTATATTCATTTATATGAACGAAATGAAAATAACAAGCGGCCATCAAAAAAAGAAGGCATTAAAACAAAGCAAAATCGTACAAAAATATTCCCAGTGATACACACAATAAGAAACCAATACAATCTTATACACTCACTATACCTACACAACACACTCAAAATTATCACACTTCGCACGCAAGGGCGACAAAGAAAACCAACACAATCTCATACATGCACTATACCTACACAACACACTCAAACATTGGCTCGCATTTGATTTTTGATTTTAACTTCTTGTCGAGTCCAGCCAAATCAATTTTTATTCCCGTACGCACCTCACTTCACACTTCAGACTTCTTTCCTTGTCGACAAGTAGGCGATGGCAGTAGATAAAAACACAGTTGCTAACTCGCACCAAGGGCATAGAAAATGATCGAAAAAAGAGGAATTTTTATTCCCGCACGCACCCCACTTCACATCGTAGCCAACAAGTCAATTTTCACTTGTCGTACCAAATGTTTAAGAGGTCAGGCCCCGAGCGCGTGTTTCGTTGTTAAGTTCAAGTTTGCGTGTACGCAAAAAGTATACAATATTCATATACGTAGGCATATCTTTTTTCTTTGCCTTCCCTTATGTTCGGAAAGTAAGAAAATAAAACAAATGTCACACGCTTTGTTGTTGCGTGGTCAAAGGCAAAATTTATTTTTTTGTCTTTCCTGATATTCCCAATTCGGAGCTGATTTGATTTCAATTTGGCATGGGACACTTGCAGTTTCTTGCTGTTTTTTCTATTTGCTTGGTAGTAAAGGTAGAATTAGCTGTATTCAACTTCGATTTTTTGACATACATAGCGCAAAATATGCATTTTAAATCAATTTTAGTTATTTATTGAGTTAGTTATTTCTTTATTTCTAACAGCCCAAACGAATAATGTATTTTATTCATTAAAAGTCCCACCAAAATCAATACAAGTAATTGTGGGATTTGTAATAAAAAAAAACGTGTTCCTCATTCATTAAAAAATTGCGCCAAGCCTATACATTTTCGTTTTTCGCTATCATTCCCACAACAATATCAATATAATCAAATAAAAAATGGGTGACGGCAATCAAAACAACCAAAACAAAGGTGATACACAGAAATTCCTTTTCATGCTAATTCCCGCCAAGAATTTGCGTTCAGTAATTAGCAGAATGACGTTGCTAAACAGCGGCCTGCGCTGCTACTTCGATGTTAATAGCAGAAAAGTAACATATTCCCATAGGTTCTATTTATTTGAAAAAAGCTCAAAAAGCTTTTGAGAGAAATGTAACCTCTATATAAATGAATACTCTTTGTTGCAAGGTGTATGGTTTACTTAAAAGTCGCATTATTTTTAGCCTGTGTGTGGAACGGAATCAGTAAGCAATAAAACATTTATTGCACGTTTTGCTCCCTTCCACACACGGTAATTGGCATTATGCTCCCTTTCACAGATTTTTTCTTGCTTACTACTTCAAATTGATTGTCAAGTTTAATTGCAATAGTTTTTTCGCTTTACACGTTGATTCAAAAGCGTTGTCGCTTCTATTACTACTCATATTTAATTTCATCTATTCATGCATGTTACGCCATCACTTGTGTACCATGCGAAGAAAAGGCATTGGTTGATTCATCTGATCGGATTGTTTGAGATTTCGTAATACAATATGTTTGTCTATTTTTCTGATTGTGTTGTTTCAGTTTTATGCTAGTTGTTTGCTTATCAGGTTTATAACAAGAAGAATGAAATACATAATTGCGTAAGAAAAAGCTCTATAACAAAGTGAATTCGTTTAATTGTGTGACAAGAACGAGTGATGGTGTAGTGTGTTATATGAATGCGTGTTTGTGTGGCGTTCAAACGGTCAAACTTGTTCGAACACATATCTTCGGTCTTGATTTAAATCAATCAAACCATGCACTTTTTGTTGACTCGTTGAGTTTAATAATTATTCGACTCATACGTTGGAATTGTGGAAATGTCGGTTCGCCTCAACAACGATAATTGTGATTTAGAATAAAAGCCTATTTACAGTGGGCTAGGATACGAATCGCTGGCGATTCGACGGTGATTCCAGGTGTCCAGCTACCTGGATAGATTCCACTCATGGGCCAGGAGCTGGAATATAGCCATAAATTCTGAGAAATCAGATCACTGCACCTTCACATTAAGGCAAGGCGTCTGTCCGGTTGTGACTTACAACACAAGCATCCATCCGCAAATGGAGCAAATACGGTACCTCGGTCTGATCCTGGATAAGCGTCTTACCTGGCGTGCACACATTAAGGTAGTTACAGCGCGCTGCTACCAAAAGCTCAAGAAACTGGAGTAGCTCCTCCGCCCATCGAATAAGTTATATTTAACTAATAAAAGGCTCATCTATCTGCAAGTAGTGGCACCTGCTTGGCACTACGCCATACAAATTTAGGGCATTACTACTGCCTACAACATCAGAAGAGTGCAGGCGTGTCAGAGCAAGGCTCTCAGAAGATTTACGGGCGCCCCTTGGTACGTCCGCAACACCACGCTGTATAGGTGCCGGCTCTTGCCGAGCCAACTGTTATGGAGGTGATTAATTCTCACAGCTGCCGCTATCACTACAGACTTTTATCGCACCCAAATCCGCTGGCGTCCTCCCTCACCCGTATCTGAACAAGGCGTAGACTGATGAGGCTACACCCGCATGATCTCCCCCTAAGAAGGAATCAGCCTTCTATATCATTGCCTTTTCGGCGCAATTTGCATCGTTTTTAATTTAGTATAAGTCTAATTTTTTTTCACGTCATTATTTTTTTTTAATCCGACAAATGTGTTATGAAGTTTACTGCGATAAATGTTATAATCTATTTATGAAAAAAAATAAATAAATCTTCTTGTTTTTTGTGCGCCAAAACAATACACAGCTGATCATGGCACCAAACAAATTTAATTAAAAACTAAAAATTTAAGTTTTTTTTTACAAAAAAAGATTAATTAACTCCGAAAACACGTTTGTACACATTATAAATGATTCTAATATATCTATTTTTTTCACAAATCGCAGTTTTTAGATTTTTTCACTTCTCACAATCTGCCAACGTGCGTATAACCAAACAATGAACAGCTGATCATGATTTGGAAACGGCAGTGTGAAAAGAAAGATTCGTTTCAGTGATTCAGCTGCACTGTAAATAGGCTGTAAATAAGTATTAGAGGCATGGGGCACTACACCAATAACAAAATTCGATTGGCTTTTTAGTAGCGATATTTCGATTTATTTGAATACCACTATATATAGAACTTTTTCCAGGGTATATAACATTCAATAATTTTTTTTTTAATAAATGGTGTTCTAAATAATGTATATTGCAAAAATTTTGGTAACGATTGTTGCACGATATTTCATGCCCTTGGAAGTGTGCAGGGGCACGCATGAAAACAGCACGAAATTCAATTATTAGGCACGGGCACAACGAGCTACGTCGTACCACGATGTGACAGGAAAAAAAGCATGCCTATACCTATTTGAAACAATTCAAGAGAATCTATAAAAACTAAATTAGAGCTCTATGTATACTCTGTCAGTGAGCGTCTTATATAAACGTAATTGTGAATAAATCGAAATAATTTGACACCGAGTCCCAATAAAGAAAATAAACCAAATTAAAAATTTTAGTTTGATAGCTCTTGTGAATGAGGAGAACACTCGTTTCTAACAAATGCATAAACGATTATATATTTATAGATTAAGAAAAAAATAAAATATACATTATTGCAATACAATAAACAACAAAATCTCCGTCTTGTTCAAATGTGGAACAATTTAAGGGAGACCTCTATTAAGATACATCCTACATTTCATTTTGATATATATTTAAGGCCTCTCAATCGCATACTGGCAGTACAGCAACTGCCCAGAGCTAATTACCGTGACAGAAATCGTTTGAGAACCACTGGAGAAAGAGCATCAGCGAATATACACCAAAGTTGAGTGTGGCGGCGTTTTACAACATTGTTGTAGCCAACTTCAAGGTATAGTCACTCGTTTTCGGCGTCCGAGTTTCGCGAAAAACTATGATTGTTGTTAATAGTGTAATTAGAGGTTTTTGTTATAATAATTTTTTTATGTGTGCACAGCAATCGATCTTGCGTGGAGAGTGACTCGCACTGGCCCGCAGAGTGAAGTTCAGTCGTTGTTCGACCACGGTGTGTGTTCGATGGAGTGAATAAATTGAAAGAAAAGCCAAACAGAAAACGCCTCACAGCAACGGATTGTGACGAATTTCGTTACTGCCACTTGAAGTTTTCGACATACGAGTCATACAGCGGACGACGATTTTACTGAAGGCAAGCTCACAAATCGTGTGTACTTGAACAGTGTTAACCGTTTTGGCTGCCACTTGTTCTATAATTTTTTTTTGGACCGTTTTATAATAACCGCTAAAATTGTGGAAAAACAGGAGAAAACTCCCAAGCGGAAGAAGAAGGCTGCAGCCAGTAAAATGTCTGCAGTTTATTCACCGCAACAGCCTCAGCAGCAGGCGGCACAGGGTCCACAGGGCTCCGTGCAGCTGCCACCGCCTCAGCCACCACCAAATTCTGTTGGAATGCAACAACCTCCAGGCAGTGGTGGCACGGGCAATCTACTCGGCGGTCAAACCGGTGTGGGTGGGGTTGTGCAACCCGGTTGTCCCGTCGGTGGGCCTATGGGTTCAATGCAACGGGGCCCACCAATGGGCGCTGGTCCGACGGGCACAGTTGGTGGAGGTGGTCTCTTGGGTGGCGCCGGTGGGCCGAACCCGAATGCCCAACGTGGCGGTGTGCCGACTATTAATGCGGCACAAGTGCAGAAAATGTTGGACGAGAACTGCGGACTCATACAGACAATCCAAGATTTCCAGAATATGGGCAAGTCACAAGAGTGCATGACTTATCATGTGGCACTGCATCGAAATCTTGTGTATTTGGCTCAGTTGGCTGATCCTACGATGAATATATCGCAAATATTACCGGTAAGCTTAAGCCCATAACTTATCGTCAGTAAGAAAGTAGAAAAAAAAAATATTCAAATTATTGTCTTCTTGCTACCCAACCAGCCGCCACATATATTGCAATCGCAAGCGTTGCAGCAGAACGCTCAATCTCCACATGTTATGATGGGTGGTCCACCGACATCGGCACAGCAGCAACAACAACAGCAGTCAGGCGTTTCACCCGTTAGCTTAGTACAAACACAAATTGGAGTCCTGCCACCTTCGATGCAACACGGCGATGGAAGCAGTGTACAGATGCCGCCGTATGTCAATCAACAGCCCCCAATTCATCCCGGAATGCAACCATCCGCTCAACAACAATCGCAAACGGTGCAAGTCCAACAGGTGCAACAGGTTACTCAAGCTGGTCCCCAACAGCAGCAACAACATCCATATCGAGCAAACACTCAGGCGTCATTAGTCAACTCACAGACGGGCGGTCAACCTCAAACAATTCCCAATGCGTCGTCTAGTAAGTGTACTGTACCAAATGACAAGCCATACATTTATGTCTTCACTATTACTAATATGTTAACTTCTTGCTTTCGTCTTGTCACCAACACCACCACAGATCAACGCTCCAACAATGGTCCTCTGTCGTCAGGACAAAACCAATCGCCACAACAACAACAAGCTCAACAGCAACAATCAAATCAACAACAACAGCAGCAGCAACAACAACAAGCACAACAGGGCCCACCACCGCCTCAGCCGGGGTATCGCGTCAGCTACCAGCAGCAACAACATGGACACTATCCCGGCTACCCACCGCAATCGCAACCAACCTATCAGCCACAAGGTGGCTATTATGGGCCACCAACCCAGGGCTATGGTCCACCACCGCCACCCAACACGCAGGGTGGCTACCATCATGCAGGCCTTCCGTCAACATCATCAACTGGCGGCGCACAAGGAGTGCATGCGGCCTATCAAACGACCGCTGTCAGCGGCCAACAGGCACCACCAGCGGGTGCATATGCGCAACCACCAAACAGCCAACAAGTGCCGCCCGGTCAGCAGCCACCACCAACACAAATGTACGGTCCGCCACCAACCAATTCTACACAGGCTCCACCACCTGGTCCGCCGCAATCGATAGTGTCGAATCAATATGGACCACTACAGAACGCCACGGGTGGACCCCCACCAATGAGTTACGCTAGCTACGCACACAATCAGTACGGTCAGGCAACGACAGCCAATGCGTCATCCGGCAATTACGGTCCCCCAAGCAGCAATGCACAGTATCCGTATCAGCAGGGAGGTGGTGGTGGTACACCGGGAGGTTATGCTGGACCAAATACACAGCAACCCACTAGTGTATCTGGCAGTAGTGGTGGTGCCAATGCAGGGCCACTACCAGGCAATTACAGTACTTCGCCAAGTCCTGGTCAAACGCCGCCACCACAATCGGGTGGTAATCAGCCGCAGGTCTCAGGGAATGTAAACAATCCAAATGGTCAAAATGCACTGCAGTCGACTCCGCCACCGGCGGGCGTTAATGCCACCGGTGGCCCGCCAAATCAGCAAACAACCAATACAAACCAACAGCAGCAGCCTCAATATGCAACAACACAGCAACAGGCACAGCAACAAGCCCAACAGCATCAGCAACAGGGCTCCTTGCCAACGGTCTCAGGCGTTTCACTGCAGACGGCACAGCAACAATCCACATACTCAACGACAGCAACTAGCGTCGCGGGTAGTGCGTCGGCGGCCAGCATCATTAGTCCGTATGGCACGCAGGCACAACAACAACAGGGTTCGCCACTACAACAGGGTACACCTACTGGTCCCCCAAATACGACGGCGCCACCGCCCAATGGCGCTACAGCACCTATGGTCCCAAATCAATATCAACCGCCACCCGGTGCACAACCCTATGGCGCACCGCCGCCGCCGCAAGCCTATGGACCACCGCAACCAGGTAGTGGATATCCGGGTCACTCTTACCATCAGCCGCCACAAACTGCTGGCTACGGGCAATATCCGGCCTCGCAGGGTTACCAGGGTTATAGGCCGACGGGAGCACAGATGCCGCCACCGGGTGCGCCACAAGGACCACCCCCGGCTGGAGCGTACGCATACTACAGCAGCCAACCCCCGCAGTAAGAATGATGCAACGTGACTAGACGGAACTTGACCCAAGGCTACAGTGACAACTGTGAACATCGACAACCAGCTGTACCGGTACTACCTTTACTACTTTTTTTAATTCGGTGTAGGTGACACCCCCTGACTTTTAGGTTTATCGCGATATCCCGGATGATGCTCCGATTCTCATGAAGTTTTATCTGTATCTATTATTATTTTCGTTATGGAAGTGCTTATGCTTCTGCACAAAGTTGCGCCACGTTGCTAGTTCAAGAGCTAATCCCTTTTTTCATTTTTATTTATATATTTAAGCGACTGGGATTAATAGAATTGATGCGTTTTGAATTTGAACAAAAACCTTAAATCTTTTAGGCCTACTTGACATTTCCTTCTGAAGCTTAAGATACAAACCACTTGTAAAAAAACGAGCCAAAAAAATTTTAATTTTTGTTTAAAAAAAGTAGTAAAATACGTCGTAAAAGATTAATTACTTAAAAGAAAAAACGAACATATTCCATCACAATGTATCTTCATCTATTAGTATACAAATAGTGTTATCTCGCTCTACCGCTTAAGTAATTCAACTCTTGCATGGAAATTGTAGAAAGTCAAGCTAAAAATATTAACTTTTAATAAATTTAAAAACAAATCTCGAACGAATGGCATTTGTGTCTTCGAACCTCACGAGCAGAGAGGCGAACTTCGAGGTTTTTGATATTATTAAACATTGCAATTTCTGATCTGCGTTGATTTTATTCTTTGTGGTTGCCGTCAGGATCTCTACTACCACCAACCTTGCTGTTTGATGTTCTTTGTTGCGTCCCATTTGAATCGCCAACGGTGGGGCCAGTGGGTGTTACGGCGTGGGAATTATTCTTGCGCCTGAAGAATCTTTGCCAGATTTGGGTAAAAATGCCAGCCTTCATGAGTTCATCGGTGTCAATTGTCATGCGTTTCGTAGCCACGCTGTGTATGGGTCCAAAAGCCAGTGCGACTACCGTGCAGGCCAAACAAATCACGTTGTACGGCATACTGAAGTCTGGTGTTGGCAATGACAAGATGAGTGCTTCGGTGCGCAGCGTCTGATGGTAACCGAGAACGTGTGTGGCATTGAATGTGTCCGCAAAAAGTAGACCCCCTACCGGTATGCCTGTATAGTTCCGTGCAAGCGGCAGCAGCACACTAATTACTGATGAGCCAATGTTGTGACCATTGTTCGCATCGGGCGGATATTCAAGCCACTTGAGCATCATGTAATCACAATCGATGGAGATGCGTGTCGTACTCTTCGGTGGCAGCGTTATGCCAATTTCAAGATGTGCAGGCGTCGCACGCTGTTTACTTGGTCGATAGTGCAACAGTTTCGGCTGCAGTTCGTTATTCTTGCCATTGTATTTCATCTTCAAGGATTTCGTTCGTATTTTCAGTGTGTGCAAGTAGATCGCTATAAACGAGGGTATCAGTTCTTGCACTACCACAGGCACTGGGTCATAGTGTGTATTGCTGATTTCGGTAACAATGCGTCCACTTTGCTGATCATGACCCAAAATATAGCGATTGGCATAGACTGATGGGGGCTGGAGAATCTGCACTGTTGGTTTCAAGGGTTTGCGTTCCAAACACGCTACATTGAAAAGACGTTCGCCGCGCCGATTCGCCTGTAGTTCATACACCGCATAGATACGACTATACCCTCCACGTATGGTGATTACCTCAAGCGGCGCTGATGGTGACAACTCGAAATTTATGCCCTGCTCGCTGCGTTCAATATAAATTTTGCTTGTGCGTGCCAAAGCACAGCGGCCATTCAATCCTTGACCAAAAAGGCGACGCAGCGAAAAGTCATTTCGATTGCCATCTAACAATTTCAGATCGTAGACCAGGTTCGCAGTTTGGGTCAACTGCAACGCACACTGAAACTCGCTGGTGCACACGGTGCGCATGTTCAGACTGAGGGAATGGTATTTTGTGTTGTGCACGTTGCCCGAATTTAGTTGCGAAGCAATGCCAACCGTATTGCCGCATGGCAACAACTTCTTCCATGGCGTCAAATTCTCGGTGCAAACATTTTCCCGTGGCAACGTTGAGTAGCGTATGAATTTTGGCGTCTGCTCATTGGTGCCAGCGACAAATTTTGGTCGAAAGCCATATTTGGGCGCAATGCTATTCGTTTTGTCGATAAAATTTAAAGACACACACAACACGCCGGAGAACACGCCCATAAGGCGAGACCACTGCGTATCTACTTGTGCGCTGGTAAGATTAGTGCCACTGAACCATGCCCATGCCTCCCCACCGCCTGCAGCATCGATAGGCGGATAGCCCCAGCTCTTGTAACGCCAAAGACCTTGAGTCAAACTAATGTGCAGCTCCTTGATATCATACCCCAACAGCACATCGGCGATCACGCGTGGCACCAAATTTGTGTGGTGCACTAAGGGAGATCAAAAACAAGTAATTGTTCATAAATCAAGCACAAATGGTATCAATAATAAGCTAACTACTTACAATTTTTATGTTCGCCGTAGTGCCAATGTGAGCTAAATTGAAAATAGGTGTTTACATGACCATCCACCAGTGGCCGAATGACAAGCTCCTCATCATATTCCTCATTGTGAATGGCATTGGCTTTACGCGTTATGACAATAGCTAATACTAATAACAAGCACAACTGCACTGTATCATGGAACATGCTTATTTCGATAAAAAAACAACAATACAGTTCCACTTGAAGCCGCCAAAATCAACAAAAAAATACCACAGCGCCGACTGCCACGAGCAGTGTTGGTTTAAGCAACAAAAACAAAATAACAGGAGCAACACTCTGTGGCGCGAAGACTTTAACACTAACTTAAACGACATCACGGTTAACAGGGAATCTAAAAAGTGTATGCTCAAGTAAAAGTTTAAAGAATTATGCTATTATACCTCGTAATAACTTCGTAGGCACTTTTAATGTCGTCAGTTTTATTAGTTTATTCGGAACGAAACTCATCTACAAATAGACGAGTTTTTATTGCCTGGAGCGAGTCTGTACAAAATATGCTTAGACAACTTGGAGTAATATTGACATGCGGATGTCTAACCAAACCAAATTTAAATTTCCCTTTCATTATTCTTAAAATAAAAATATGTTTATAAATACATAAAAAAATTCTTCAATAAAATGTTTATACACATTTCGTGGGATTTTAAATTAATAAGAGTTAATTTGTTGCTATTTTGACTATTGATTTAAATACAATTCATTACGAAAACAAACCAAACAAATTGCAATTTCAGTAAATTTTTTTTTATCTTTTATTTATTTTATTTCCTATATTATTTTATAAAATTAAAATTTGTACATATCGCGTTTCGACGTGCTGTTAAGCGAACCCGCCACGGTCCTTCATGCAGTAAGAAGCATATCATAGGGTTAGTTTAATATAACTGTGTGCGTGTCACGTACGATGCTTGAAGCAATATCTGAATCGATTACACATTTCCCATTCCATACGTTCCACTTTGTCTTGTTCTTGTCTATTGTCACTGCTGCTTTTTGCATCGCTATCTCATTTTGGCTGCCACAATTAGAGTACATATGAAAGAGAGGAACATAGAAAATTTGTCGAATTTGCTAAATATTGAGACCACCTAAATTTTCGAATGCTTCTCAAACTGTGCAGATACAAATAAAACAGAAAATCGAAGCCGCATCGAAGAATTGAGTTTGCCGGCAGTGCTGCTCAAATTGTACAAAGTCGAAATGTTCAAATATTCGAATGAAAAAAATACGAAACAATGCGAAATTCCACCCAAAAAATCAAACAATGGAAATCAACGAGAAAATTGCTGACACATCCGAAGAGCGAGAGGCAGCAACGCACCGGATCCCTGCTAGTTTATAAATACATTTCAATAAATTTTCAATAAAGAAATACATTTTGATTAGTTAATTTTGTTTGTGTCAATTTTCCATTCGCATTTTTTTCTTCTTCAGTGTTGTTTTTTAAATTTCTGTTTTAAACACACAGCCTTAATGGCAATTAAATGTTTGTCCGTCATTGTTGTTCTTCTCGCTCACATCTGCTCATTTCAAAATTTAACATGAAATGAACAATACAGCTGCAGGAAGGCTGCTTCATTCAAACACGTACACAAATGCTTGATACTATAATGAAGGACCGTGGCGAGTTCGCTTTACTCTTTAACACTACTAATGTTCTGACGTTATTTAGTGTGTTTCATGATCACCCGTTTGTAGCAAGACATTGGTTCGTTTCTCTTGTCAACACTCGTTCACTGCGGTCGAGGCAGTACAAAATGGCTAAGGCACTGCGACAATGACTGTTTTCTTCTGTGTCGTTCGTTGTGGTCGTACGTGCGCTGAAACTCGCTCATCTGTTGTCATTTTTTTATGTACTGTAAATCTATAAATAATATTACAACAAACGCCAAAAAAAGAAATACATCAAGAACTGCAAAATAAGTATAATAAAACGCAAAAACTCAAGAAGAAATGTTCTTGACAAAAGATCAATAAAAAAAAAAAATTAACCGAAATTTCACACATCAGAAGGTAAACGGCCGAACATTTTTTTACAGCATCTCTTAATTATGTACATAAATCAGAATGAAATCACAATACAAACAACATGAAATTATAAGAGTAGGACAAAAATTTGTTGTGCGCAAAATGCGTGAAACACTTTTATTCAGCCAAATATATTTGTACGTTATATGTACTTTAGTTAGAAAATAATTTTTGATTTTTTTTTCGAACACATCACACAAATCGTAATTTATCGTTTCGAAATATTTAATGTTTAACAAAAAACGTAGCAAGCAAGCAGATTCCGTAGAAATACTTGAACGAAAACAATAAAGTAAAAAGTTCAAATCAATTTACGGAAGACAAGACTTCGAAAAAAGATTTCTACTCGCGCCGCGGTGTACTCCAACTGTTTTTAAACTTTTATTGTGTTGCTGCGCTGCAGAACAAGAGTGCCAACCACACACAACAAACACGGACGGCAGCCGAACGCATTAACGCGGCGAACAGTAGATGGCAGCAACAGCGAAGCAATAGCGGCAGCGAGATCTCGCGCGCGCGTGCTAGATAGAGAAAGAGTGAGTGTATTGTGGTATCGCGAGAGCGCGCCAAGTTCAATGTATGTGTGAGAAACACGTAAAATCTGTTCGATTTTGCGGTCTTTTCCTTGCATACGTAAATATATTTGAGAGCAAATCCCCCCGGTTCGTTCTCACTCGCTCATTCGTCAGCGTTTGCTACTTATCACTTGTACTACAGCACTTAAGCCAAGCTCGCGTCTATTGTTACGTCGCCACCATAGATACTACGATGCATATGTACATATATATTTCTTTTCGATTTTTTCTTTGCAGTTTCTGCTGCTACGTTATTCGGGTTTTCTCATTCCTTCGTTCCATCGTTCCGTTCTTATTTATCATACTCGTTGATTCGTTTCAGTATTTTCACATCATCACAGTATTTCCTTTATCTTCCTCTCTTTTGTTAATTATGTGGTAATTTGCATGAAATTTCAGTTATTTGTTTACAATAATAAGGGCGACATACTAACCAAATAAAGGAAGAAGACAAATAATAAAATATCAAGACTGAAAAGTGCTTAAAAATTGTTAAGCAAAAATATCATCAAAATTAAAAAAGGTGATTTTGATTATTTTATTTTTATTTTTAACGCATTTGTACTTATGTATGTAGTTGTAGATTTTGAGCTTGTAAAAGTAAAATTTGGGTTGGTATTATTCTCTAATTTAAATTGCTACAAAGAGAATATACAGTTTTGCCAGTTTTTGTAATAAACAAATTTAGAGTAAAATAATAGACTGCTAAAAAACGTACTATTTTTTATTTTCATTCACGCACAATTTCCCTTGTCTTTTTTTCATGACATACACACAGAAAATATTCATACATAAATTCTTTGATTTTGACCTTCATCATTTTTCTTATCCTTCTATTATTCTGTGTGGGCTTCGTGCAAAAATTAAATGAAAATTTGAGTAAGTTTTTTCTTCTTTTACCGAAGCGGACTAAATTTCTCTTAGCCGGAGAAGTTAAATTAGGCAATTGCTTGACTCATATAATTGTTACTCATCGGGTTGTGGTCCGTTTTAGTGTTGGCAGGGAGAATGAGGAATCAGTGAGCCATCGATTTCATGTTAATTTAAAATGACTGAGATTGCAGTCTCGTTATTCATCAACTACAAAAAAGGCAGGGAAAAAGAAAGTCATAGTGTTGCCATCTAGCATCAGGCCACCTTGCCTAATTTCGTTAAATGCCGATTGCTAGTTTTCTAGTTCAGTGTCGCCGTCGTTTGTCGTCTCTACCCGCCTTTTACTTTGCGCAGTTGTTGCTTTGTCGCGTATGAGTATACGAGGTGACAATGAAGTGCGACCACTACATTTGCTTTCAACGTTCTCACACAGTCGCATCCACACGCATACGTGTTTACTCGTTTGCTTTTCTTCACTTGGTCCCGTCCACGCTTAGTGTTTGGGTATTGCCAGCTGTGCGAAATGTACCATCAGTTAGACAGCTGGCAATGCTAAGCTATATCTGTGAATGAGAGACCTCTTTTTTCTCTCTAGTTGTCCGCCTCTCACCTATTAGATTGATGGGTTCGTTCTTTGTTATGACAGAAAAGTTAGGGGGCAATTTTTGCTTTTGCTTTTGTCATGCAAAAAACTTTGAAGAGTTACTAATTGAGCGTAATATTTATTGCGTACATAAAACAAATAACTAAATATAATTTTCGCCTTTCAAATTATTTTGTTATGTGCAAAGCAACGGGTAAGGGACTCTAAGAATTCGTGATGATTTTTCTTAAGACGGAAAAAATGTAAAACGAAACGTTCTCCAAAAAAGTGAGCATACAGCAAGAATTTTCATGAATTTTTGTGTTTTAAGTTTCCTAACTTTTTTGATTTCTAATATATTATTATAATTGAAACGCAGTAGTGCTAATTTTATATTTTTTAATGTATTTACAAAAAAAAAAATTTATTTGGCATAGTTGTAACCTTATTAATAAATAAAAATCACGAAGACTTCGAAAATTCACCTCCACAAAAGTCATGTACAGTTGATTTAAGGAGCTAATATCTTGAGCTTGAATACTCAAAATACTTTTTTAGTATCGGGTTGGATAACCCTTCATTTTTATGACCTTATCCAGTCTGTTTGGCATTGATGCCACCAAGCTTTCAATGTAAGTGGGGTCAATTTTCTCCCACTCCTCCAGTAAACTAATCTTCAGTTCCGTTTTGCTTCGATTTTCGCGGCCCCTTAGAGTTTCTTCCAAGAAGTGTTCAACGGAGTCGATGTCCGAACTCCGTAATTTGGCTGGAAGTGAGTGGGCAATATTATAAAACACCCATAAACTCATTTTCATTTCTGTGTACTTTGAGTCATTATCTTGGGAAAAATAATAATTAGACCGAATATCGAACTTGTCTGCACTCTGGACTAAATTTCGCTTAAGTACCTTGATGTAGAATTTGTGGCCCATGATATCAATAATTTCCATCTTCCCACCACCCATAAAAGCCAGACAGGCCCATACCATCAAACCTCTTACGCCATGTTTAATTGTTTAACTGTATTCTTTGGGTTAAACGCCGGTCCAGCTTTTCGTCAAACTTTAAAATGCCCATCTGACCGCCAAATATTGTACTTCGACTCGTTGCAAAATATCACTTTCCGCCAGAACTCCACTAGGTGGTTTCGGTACTGTAGAGCAAACTGCAGGCGTTTCCTTCTGTTTACATTACTAATCATTGGCTTTTTGCGGGGTGTGCGGGACTTGTAGCCGAAATGTTTAATTGCTCTGCGTATGGTTTAAGGATGTACATCATTGTTTAAAGAATTTGCGACCTCTGCACTAATTTTAACGGCGGTTTGAAAGGTTTTTTTTTCTACTATTCGTTTAATTTTGCGTTTAACTCTGTCTGTAAGTCTGGCTGAACGCCCACATCTTCTCTTATTTTCAACGCGACCTTAATACTTGTAACGTAACGACAAAATACATGTTGTATCGTAGATCGACTTCGCTTACACCAATGTGCGATTTCTGCATAAGATTTCTTCTCCTTAACATGTAAATTTAAAATAATTCTACGTTCTTTCAAAGTTAGTTCCCTTGCGAGGCATTTTTAATCAAATAATACATAATTGGCGCTTACGAAAACAAAAGACAAGTGAGGGAAAGCCGTAAACCAAACTCAAAGGTCAAAAATATAAGAAATGCGTGCAAAATAAACGAACATGCACGTACATGTTTGCTGTACGATGACTTTTGTGGAGGTGAATTTACGATGTCTTCGTGCTTTTTAATTATTATAAAGGATACAACTGTGCAAAATGATTTTTGTAAATAGCTCCATAAAATGCATTTAACGCTACTGCATTTGAATTTTAATAAAATATTAAAAATTAAAAATGTTATTAAGCTTAAAACACAAAAATTCATGAAAATGCTTGCTTGCCACAGTCTCAGTGCTTTTGTTCGGTTATGGGAGTTGTCCGTTTATTAGGGTGGAACCAAAATTGTTGTTTGAAATGCATTGTTAGAGTCACTCAAATGGGCAGTTTACTTGGGTTGAAAAAATTTAGTTATAGTAGATTGCTGTAACTTCCAATTACTATAGAGTTTAAAAATGAGTCTCCAAGTTCATGTGGTGAAATACTATAAAGTCATCTGAAAAATGGTTTTCAACGCGCGACTTGACCTTCTAAACAGAAGGTACCCAACTATATAAGTAATCTGTCCTGCGGTATAACCGCTTCACGTCAGGATTCTTATAAAATCACACTATTATTTTATGCAAATTCCTATAATGTACTATTTTAAGCAAAATAACAAAAAAGAAAAAGAAACAAATAAAGTAAATGGAATTCCACCTAGTATAAATGTGTTCATGTTAATAGGGCGAATCACTAAGTTGGTGTCATCATCACAAATGCGAAAGAGGATTCGTAAAAAAAAAATGGTCTATGCTTTTTAATAAATCTGTACGTTTATGACAAATTATTTTGATGGACATTTTCTGAAATATAGTGTCCTCGTCCAGTTATTGAAGCGTCTGGCTATAGGACTTATTTTTGCATGGAAAAATGAATGAACAACCTTTTCAAAGAAATTTGTCCGGCTATGGGGCTCTCCGTAATTCCACTGTACATATATATAACATTTGTGGTTCTATCGCAAAAGAAAACCGTCTGCCCCGCTGTGCATGTGATTGTTAATTGTTTATTTATTTTTATTTTAAATCTGCAGTTTGTCAGTAGAATATTTTTTTTGTTATTCCACAAACCAAATGTAAATCGACGTAACTATATAATGTCACTTCTTCAGATGGCACCAGATATTTTGTTACATTGCAGTCGTCCTAATTTTTGTTGGTCATTATGGTGGTATAACACAATTATACCAATTAAAAATGAAAATGAATGAAGGTGTGTGCCCAGCATTAGAGATGGATTCTGGCTCGTTTCTTTTTTATTTTTTGCTCTGTTTATAATTACTATAAGTTGCAAAATCCACAATAAAAACTTACAAGATCGACACAGCGAATAAGGGCGAAATGAATGGTGAGCGTAAAGCAGGGCAGTATAGCAGTGAAATTATAACTAAATAACCGCACAGTTATAATGGCGGCACGCGCAAATTATTTTAATGACTTGTCTAATAAGATTTGTATTCTGCAAATCTAAATAGTGAACAATACAATAATGACGATAGTATTATTTTAATGGAAAGAAACCCAGCTAAAGAAATTGCGCCAACATGTTCACATACAACTCACACACACACACACACACACACACACACACACACACATATATATATATATATATATATATATATATATATATATAAATACACAAATAAACATAAACCGTGAATAAATCCGGGCAACACAACTAAACGAATGAACCGGCTTCTGCAGTTAAGCTTAACCAGCAATAAATCGGACAATAAACACGACCACCAATAAACAGAACTTAAATTCGAATTCTCAACGTCCCTCCTCCTTTGTGAATCCCCTCTGTCAGTTGTTGCGGTGTATCGTGCTGACTCCGCACTGTTTTTGCTTTTTCATGCGCACGTTTCGTTCCGTATTTTTTCTTGAACTGCTGAGTGGTGTATATTTCGACGAAATCACGAGTCACTTAGATCTAGTTAATACTAAACTGGGAACACAGACGAATCGAAAATGAATATCGGGTATGTTGTACTGCGGTTCAATACTGCCATTAGTCGCAAAGACCCGCTCCACACGCAGCAATAACTCGTGGAATTCCTCTCTCGCAACACTTGTTTGTGGTGAAGAGATGCACGATGCTCGACGAGATAGCTCGTATTGCTCGTACCTTGTGTTGCGGCAACAGTTTTGCGTTCTTCTTTGTGTGTTCATCCGGTTTTTTACGGGGGGTATGTGGTTGGTACAAGCACCGATTTGCTGCGTTTAGAAGCGTACAGCAACACCAAAGAAGAATGAAATAGTATTGCAAGCAAAGTATTGCTGCATGTAATATGGGTTACAGAAATGCATCCCTAATTTTTAAATCAATGAAAACGTATTGGAACAATAGCACCCATTTTATAGCACTAACAGCAAGATTGGTGTAAAGCGGTCATTGTATGGTTAAATTGCTGGACATTACTTGTTAGCTCTTGAAGTGTGCAGACGGCAATGTCAATGACAGACGAACATTTAATTGCCATTATGCCATTATTAAAAAAGAAATTGAAAAAAAAAAACAAAACACTGAAAAAGAAAAGAATGACCATGAAAGGGTGGCACAAAAAAACTACGCATCAAAATTTATTGATTCATTTATTAAAAATTTATTGCAATTTATTCATAAACTTGTTTAATTTACACTTATACTCATACTTATATTAAATGTAACACGTAAATAATAAATTCAATAAGAATTATTGAATTCAAATAATAAAATGATTCAAAGCAAATTTTTCACCCCTGCTCCACATTTTCCGAATCTCTCATTCGTTTCAATTCCCGTCTATAGCTTGTTCGGAGCACATTCATATTTTAATAGCCGACGGCACTTCACAATTATTTCACTCACGCGCTCTCTCTGTACTTTTCAAATATTTCAGAAACGTGAGCACTTTTCTATATTCCCCTCTTTCATACGTACTTACTTGTGAAGGCGTGAATGAAATAGCTATTCAATACACAGCAGCGAACATCGTCAAAGAGGAACATTTGGAATGGAAAAATATCAAAACGCTTTGGATATTCCGTCATATATTGTACATGTCACGTACCATTTAATTTTTCATTAACACTATGATAATGTTTGATACAGCAATTTGACCATGTAATGCCCGCTTTACATGTAGACAATTGTTTGTAAAAATATTATAGTATCCCAAGCCTTAGTTACGTAATAGAATTAAGTTTCTTACAATATATAAATAAATAAATTAAGTTGTTTTATACATACGTGTACCAACATAACATTTTTGCATGACGTCGTTTGAAATTCTAAATATTGGGAATTGGAAATAAAAATAAAAAGGAATCAATTTACACCTTTAGTTGACTAATGTTTCTAAATGCATCATTGAACTTGCATCAGATTAATCTCACATTTCTTCGTGAGTTTCACTCATTAAGTCAAGCCAGCGAGCGAAAGTTTGTTGCGTGCCATCGGCGAGAGTAACAACATCACCACTACCCATCAATTCGCTATAGCGGGAGCAAGAACACATTTGTATTGTGTGTATTTTTCATAGTATTTGGATTTTGAAAATTTTGTCGTTTTGGTTATTCTTTAGATAGCTTTCTCGCCTTGCATTGACATATTAAGCTATGCAAGGCTGTTGTTTTAGGCATTAGAAGTACGCTGGTTGGAGCGGCAGTGATCGAATCATTCTCTTCCACTGTTTTTCATCATTATATTTCTTTATTACATTTCGTTAACATGATCAAATACACGATGTTATTGTTGGGATATTTCTTTATTTCGTTTGTACTTTTTGTGATCTATCAGCAGCCATTTCCGTTATATGTAGCCTCATCTACTAACTAACATGGATATAAACACCACGTGCATGCATGTTTATGTGCATACGTACATACATATGTATGTATATACAGTGATGGAAAAAATAATATAAACGCATTGTTTTCTTTGTAGAATTCAAATTTTCTTCTGTGAAATTAATACTATTTTAAATGTTATAATTTAGTATTTATTGTATTGTATTGTAAATAACAACAACAAAATTTACATTCGTAGAATTCATGTAACAAAAAAAAATTCATTTCATTTATTGGCCTTGGAAAAAAAATAGAAACAAAAGACTTGATACTAAGGAACATAACATTTTTTTGAATCGAAAGAATAAAATATCATATATTTTAATATTTTGTTGTACCACCACGATTTTTTAAAACTTCGGTACACCTACGACCTACTGGATTCCATCAGTTTGGCATAAATCGTACCACTCTGCGTGCACTTTTTCCCACAAATCATCCTTGTTTGACTTAAACCCGCAAATTTTTTTTTTTTTAATATCCCCCATAGGTGTTTTATGGGATTAAGGTCTGGTGACTGTGAAGGCCATTCCATCAAAAAACTTTGTTATCCTTAAACCATTTTTTGCAAGTTGCGAAGTGTGCTTTGGGTCATTATCTGGCATAAACTCCCACTTTAACGGCATTTATTCCATGGCGTATGGTAACATAATACTATAATACTGATGTAGTCCGCAGCGCACATTTTACCTTTGATTCAATATATTGGACCAACACCCAAAGCGGAAATACATCCCCATAACCTTACGTTGTCACCACCGTTCTTATTGTGTGTTTTAGATCGTGTGCAGTATTTTTGGGTCGTTTAACTTTTGGTTTTCCATCAACTCTAAAAAAATCCCCTTTGTTATGTCATATCACAAAACGTTTTTCCAATTTATCCGCATAAAATGTCTTTTCCCAAAATTTGTTCCACTTTTGATGTTCTTACCGCTTAGGAATGGTACTTTCCTTGCGGAACGTGCCTTAAAATCTATCTCTATCAGCCTATTCCGTATCGTTCGACTAGTCACAGGAGCATTTAACTCCTTTCGTAGATCTTCCGATGAAAGGAATTGGTTTTTCTTTGAATGCCGAATTAACAGTCTGTCAAACTTTCCAGAGGTTGCTCTGCCACGTTTCTCTTGTTTTCCACCCAAATGAATTGAGGAAAATACTTTTTATTTAACATTTCATAAATTGTGCAATTGTTTTGCCTTTGTTTTTGGAATTTTTTGTCAATACTCTTTCCGTATGTGTGCAATGCGCCCGGCGACCCATTCTGAACCTAATAACAATAAAGAAGACGAATTTCTCATAAATGTTTTTTTGACGCTCCTTTTTTTTAAATTACCAAATAGTACCTCAATTAAAATATTCCGCACTTTTTATTATATTTTATTAGAATTGTGCAAAAATTTAATTGCGTTTCTATTTTTATTTCCGATGCAAAAACGTGGTCACTTAACAAAGAAGCATACACAAGTAATATTTCTGCCGAAAAAAGCACGAAAGCGAAAACAAAATAAAGTACCGTTATAAACTAACTATGCATAGTGGGATGTATGCATCAAATTTGCTCACAAAATTAGCAAAATGGTTTTAATTGAAAAACTACATGCCGTTTCCATTATTTTTTCCATCACTATATATGTGATTTGCATGTTACTTATCACTTGATTCTCGTTGTACGTTGTGTTAGACAATTTTTGATAGTAATGTAATGGACGTCGGTGGTTTTTCTTATTTTGGTTTATTGAATTTTTTTCTCACTTGATTTATGGCACAAGTGAGATTCACAAGAACGTTCGCCCTTGTTTACAATGTGTGTGCTCCTCCCATTTGGTTCTCTGCGATTTGTTCCTCGTTTCTCATTCTTGCCATTTGTTTAATTTAATTTTAAGGCTGAAACGGAATTTTTCGCCGTTGCTTAACTTCATTTTTTGTAGAGTGAGTATAGGCGAAAATTACGGGAGGTATGTGGCAACGAGTTGGATTGTCTAATAGCCTATTTACACTGGGCTAGGATTCGAATCGCTGGTGATTCGTATCACTTTCTACAACAACCACAAGGAAAAGTGACGTCATTCAGGGGTTGTTGTTGTAGAATGCGATCCGAATCGCTGCGAATCACTAAATGGATTCGATAACGATTCGAAACAGGGCTGCCGATTTCTGACAGTATTGCAAAGTTTTTGGTCGGATATTGCCATTCTCAACAGTCTTTTTGCGCCAAAAAAAAAGTAATTCAAAACTAAAGTTCGAAGTTTTTTATAAACATAAGTCCAATTAAGTCCGAAAACACGTTTGTACACATTTCTAATATATCTACTTTTTCCACAAATCGCAATTTTTAAATTTTTTCACATCTCACAATTTGTCAACGTGCGTATAACCAAAAAAATTAACAGCTGATCATGATTTCAAATCGGCAGTGTGAATAGCAAGATTCGATTCAGTGATCCAGCCGCAGTGTAAACAGGCTATAAAAGGGAACAGCAACACCAAAAAAGAATCAAATAGAGTTGCAAGCGACGGGTTGCTTCGTGTTCGCAAACGACCCAGAGTATTGGTGAAGTATGTATACATACCTATGCATACATGTATACATACATACCCAGCAGTAACAGTTGGAAAAAGGCTTTCTTTGCCTATGATTTGTGAGGAAGAAGTACTTACAAAATCTCACGTCTTCCTTTCGTTTTTGCATGGGTGGCCACTTTTTTCCTACTTCTCTTTTGTTGCTTTTCGAAGATTTTTTTCCAAAAAACCTGACAAATACAATACAATTTTTTGTTTATTTATATTTATACCAGCGTAGCCCGCCAGACGTTGTTCTGCCCCTTCCGGTATTAGCAAAGAAAATAAAAAATCTATACAAGTACAAAAATCAACTATTCCAATGGTGTGTTAGCAAGAAATTTGCTTTAGTGATCGTAAACATTTATTTTTATTATTTTTATTTGACAGACTTTCTATATTTTATTTGTTATTCTGCTATTCGGGTTGGAGACGAATCTAACAAATCAGCGATCATTAAAATCGGCCCAGCCGTCCTTGTGTTATAAGTTGTGTAACTAACTTGACTGTTATATTATATTTATAAAGATTTATATTTATTTAATATGCTAGTATTCAATTTGATTATCCAAGACTTGTGGTGGTTTCATAAATCGAATAGTTTTTTCACTGCCTCCAGTGAGGTTTGAACTTCGGCCTGTATGGTTGGCAGTCTAGTACACATCCACTAAGCCACCGAGGCGGTATTAATGCTATAAATAAAATTCTTAACATTAATATTTCGAAGGTCGGTCTCGTTCGTGCGCCTTCGCGTTTTGTGCTTCAAATGTACTACCAATAGCAGTACGAATGAAGTAGGATTGTAGCAGAATAATAGCTACACCTTAGCTTGACTGATAGAAGGAATTCTTTCATATTGATAATGGCAAGATACTGCTTTTTTATTGCAAAAATCAAAAGGAAAGAATTCTTTTGGAGAATAACTGCCAAAAGTTACCGCTGGGTATGTGTGCGTGTCATGTACGATGCATGAAGCACTATCAAAATCGTTTTGTTCTTTCGTCATACGAGAGCGGCTTCGGCTAGCTTACGAAGGTATCTGAAGTCGGTAGAGTGGCTTCCAATACAAATGTTTCATTCTGCTTTGTATTTCACAGCGTCATCTTCGCGGTTGACGTCAACTTCACACAGCTACAACCGCAGTTAAGCTGGCCACAGACTACACACACATGTTGTTTCGATCTGTTGGTGTTTGAGACCAAGTTGGCAGTCTATGGCGCTGTCCACACACCGATCGATTGTTGTGGAAAAATTTCGAATTTTGGATTTGTTGTCATACATGTTGGAAGTTTGTGGCGTTGTCTCACTTTTGGAGAAACGTTTTTTGTGTGCACATCAGCTGGTAAATAAAGAAATGGCGAATGTCAGCAAAGCATTTATAAATAAATTTATTGAAATTTGGAGGAGCGAAAAATTGAAAATGTTTTAATGATGAAATTATTGCTTCACAACTTTCAATTATTATTTTTCCCAGGCTTTGTAAGGAATTTGAGGTCCTCAACACTTCGTCCAGCAGGGAGGGATCTCAGTGTTGCAGACAGCCTTTCATTTGGATTGATGGCTTCTTGCAAATATGTATTTTTTATTTTATCAGTGGAGTGACTAAAGTCTGAAGCTGGCCATATGGTTCCGAATTCATTCCAAGAAAATTTTTATAATGCTAATTTTCCTAGTATTTTAACATGTGTTCTATCACTTCTGCCGTATAACTACTTATTCAACCACTCCCGCCTTTTTCTTTTACTATTTTTATTTTGCTTTCTTTTGCGCACAAGTATAGCGTTATATACGCAATGGCATCATCCGGGTTTTTTTTGCTTTTGCTTCATGTTTATTTATTTATTTATTTATTTTTTTTATTGTAGCTTAGAATTAGTCCTAAATTACAATACTTTTATAGCCAGAGCAACGAAGGCCTTCAGGCTGGTTTTTTTTTTTTACATGTTAGAGGCTTATATTTAGTTTAGAAATAAGTACAAAATTTTTGATATTTTCAATGTTGGCCTCTGCGAGGAGTTGGGTAGGACTGGGAATTTTTAAGCATATGCATTGGTTGAGGATAAATTGGCAGTTATTCGTGAAATGTTCAATAGTGAGAGTACTTCTATTGCAGTATGGACAGATCGGTGGTGATGTTTTCTTGAATAGGTGTTCGTGTGTAATCTTCGTGTGGCCTAGCCTGAATCTAGTGTAGATAATTGCGTGTTTTCTGTTTACAGTTATTGGTATGTTTGTTGGTTTCCGATAAGGATTTATTGTTTTATAATAGTGTGTGTATTCGCTCCAGATATTTTTTAAAACTAGTTTACTTGTCATATTGACGAGGTTGTTAATGTCTTTCTGACTAAAAGTGTTGTGAAGAATTAGTGGGGCTGTTGTGGCGGCTTTTGCTGCTGTGTCCGCCAGCTCATTTCCTTTTATTCCTGCATGTCCTGGTGTCCACATTAGTTTTATTTTTTTATGGTTTGCGGATATCATGTCTCTGATTTTGCTTATGGTCGCATCATTGTTATTTACATTTTGTACAGCGAGGAGTGTTGAAAGCGAGTCGGTGCATATGACGTTTGGTTTTTTTGATTGCACTTGCCAGTTCCACAGCCATTAGAATTGCTTCAGCTTCGGCTGTAAAAATGGACGTGTAGAAGGGTGTTATAGCCAATCTTAGAATTTCATTCTCTTCAGTGACAACGCTAAGTGCTGTTGAGTTGTCTGTTTTTGAGCCGTCGGTAAAGATAAACTTCCACGTAGGGAAATTGGATCGAATACTATTGAAGGTTGTCGTGTAAATCTCTTTGGGAGTTGAGTCCTTTTTATAATGTGCGAGTTGGAGTATAATTCAGTTTTCACTAAGTTGCCATGGTGGGACCTTTTGTTTGTATTTTCGGTGAGTAGATATAATTATGTTGAATTCTGCAGCTTTTTTGATGATGAGTTGGAGGCTTGATGGTATTTTAAGATCTCGTTTCCGCTTCATTTGGGTGCTTAGCGCTGTATGCATTGAAGATCCGGGTGTATTGGTTAGTCTGTTTATTTGTCTGCTGATGCTCCAATCGAGTCTGGTACTCAGGTCGGGGAGTCCAGCTTTTGCGAGGATGTTGGCGATGGGAGTGGTTCGGAAAGCACCTAAAGAGAATCTGATGGAGGAGTGGTAGGGGGTGGATAATTTGTTAATATTGGTTTTGTTTGTTTTGCCGTATACACAGACACCGTAATCTATTTTGGATAATATTATTGCTTTTGTAACGTTTCTGAGAGAGATAGTGTTGATTTTTGCTACTTAAACATTTTAAAATATTAAATCTAGTGTTTAATAATTTTATTAGTGTATTAATATGTTTATTCCAAGAATGTCTCTTATCAAAGATAAGCCCTAATATTTTAAGATATTGTGTTTTAGGTATGATTGTATTGTTTATTTTAATGTCTATGTTTGTACAGTTGTGTTTTTGCATACATGTAAGTATGAGGATTTTTCGCTGGATATTTTTGTGTCACTAAAAGTGCACCATTGATTTAATTTTTGGAACAAATTTTTTATTTCAGTAGCATAGCCTACTTTTGGATTAAAAATGAGACACAGATCGTCTGCGTACATTGTATGTGTAAAAAATTTGTTTTGATTTATTATGTGGCTTAATTTGTTGTAAGCTATGAGGAAAAGGGTGACAGACAGTGGGGATCCCTGTGGGATGCCATTATGTAGTTGCTCTTCTTTTGATAGGGTGCTATTAACTTTTACTCTTCATCTTCTATTACTAAGGTAACTGCGAGAGTAGTTAATAATTTTTGGTCCGAGTTTCCATTCGAGGAGCTGTTGAATAATGCAGTGAATTCCTACTCTGTCAAAAGCTTTTTCCATATCAATGGAAAGAACTGATACATAGTTTTTTGATGACAGTTTGTTGCAAATGTAATTATCTATTATTAAAAGAGGATCTATGGAGCATCTGTTTGCTTGGTATGCGTACTGGTTTTGGGACAGCAAGTTTTCTTGGTTTAGATACCACATAATTCTTTTTGAAATAATTTTTTTCTAGGGTTTTTGATATGCATGAGAGTAGAGATATTGGACGATATCCATTAATTGAATGTTTTGGTTTATTGGGCTTGCTTATAGGGATTATAGTTGCTATCTTCCATTGTTGGGGAATGATGCTGGTGTCAAATATTTTATTATAAAGGTCAAGTAGTTTATTGATGCCAGCAGGCGGAAGCTTTTTTAACATATCGTAGGGTATGTTATCAAAGCCAGGTGTGGATCCTTTTAGGCTACTGTGACAGGATTGAAGCTCAATTGACGTTATGGATGTTTCAATTATGATTTGATGAATGATTCTGAGAAGTTTGATTCTTTTGAGCAATTAGACCAGGCCCTGCTGAATGCATTGGCGATCTCCTTAGAGTCACAATAGTTACCTGCTGAGGTTTCTATTGCATGTATGTGTGTGTTTTTTTCGGATCCCTGTAATGATATGTACTTTATCCCAAAGCGTTTTCGTAGTTGAACTCGGGTTGATGTCATTGGTAAAGTCTGCTAAAGCAGTTTTTTGGGCTCGCTTTGCTTCATGCCTAAATTTAGCATTTGCTCTTTTATATTTTAGCATGTTCTTTGTGCTTAAATGTTTCCTGAGATTATTTAGACATTTTACCTTTTCCCTTTTTAAGAGCTCTATTTCCCTACTCCACCAGTATGTTGTCTTTTTCGTAGCGATTATGGGATTTTTGGTTGATACGGAATCGTTTGCACATGCTCTAATTATTTTAAGGAATTTGGCAGCTGCTTGATTTGTGTTGTTTGTGATATTAATTTTTTGTGACTGTTCGTTGATGTTTTTCTGAAATTTTTCCCAGTTGGCTAGGTGCAGTTTGTATTTATGTGTTTTGAAATCTACGTTATTTGGTACTTTAAGAAAGAGATTGATGTAAATTGGAAAATGATCGCTTCCATATAAATTATCGCAAATAGACCAGGAGGCATTAAGGTTAAGTGGTGGTGAGCACATGGAGATATCTACGTTCGTAAAAGTGTTCATAGTTGTGTAGTGTGTATGATCGCCATTGTTAAGTACGTAGTTGAAATTTGCAACTACGTTGCCCCTTTGATTGTTTGAAGATGATCCCCAAAGTGAATGCCAGGCATTGAAATCTCCTAGCATTAGTGCTGGCTTGTTAAAGTTGTTGAAAAGGTCATGAAGATCCTGTTCAACGAACTTGTCAATTGGCGAGATGTAAATATTTAATATTATAAAAGGAGTTTCTGATTGAATTTCTGCAGCGATGGCAAGAATGTTGGAATTTAAATATATTATTTTATGTTCAATGGAGTTTGATATGAGCAACTCCTCTGCTGGCTTTTGTGAATAGTGTATTTATATCATTTTTTTGGTATAGTGCAAATTGTTTATATTATATTTATATTATATATATATTTGTTTAATAAAAGAGAGAGGCTGTGATATTTGTCTTTATATCCGTTTATGTTCCATTGTATTACTTTAAGTGTCATAGTCGTGAAAATTTAATGATATGTTTTGTTTTTATATGTTTTTATATTATTGTTCAATGGTATTGGACAATGGTCTCTCTCTTTGCTCTTCACCTGCTCCCCTCCCCAAAAACGCGCGTACAATGTCATAATGCAACGGGACATTATTAGCGAACGCGATTGCTGAAGGAGGGGAGCAAAGAGAGACCGATAGAGGCTTGTTATGATTATAGCTCATTGTCTTCTTTTCTGATATCATTGTCTGTATCAGAGAGAATTGAGTCATTTTGGTTTAGTGTTTTGCTTATTAGGGTTTCCAAGTCTATGCCTGTGTCCATTTTTAAATTGTTTGTTTTTGTCGTTTGTTCGTGTGTTGAGTGATTTTCTGTTTTGGAGGTGGATTGTGTTCTTTCGGTTTCATTTGTTTTTTGAGTTTGCTGTGAGTAATTCGTCATTGTGAAGGTAAATGGTTTTTCTAGAGTGTTCTTCGTATTTATTTAGTCTTTATTTGAGTGATCTGTTGGTTTTGAGTTGTTTTCTTTTGTGGATGTAGGTGGTTGTGTAGCTGTAGTTTCTGAATATGTTTTACTGGTATAGGTAGTAGTGGTGATTGTTGTTTGTAGTATTTTGTTTTAGCTTCATACATTGTGCATTTCTCGTTGGTTTTGATTTTTACGATCTCTTGGGCTTCTTTGTATTTTTGGCATTCTTTGCTACTGGCAGCATGTTACACCGCAGTTAACGCACTTTGTACTTGAGCACGGGGTTGGGTCGTGGAGTGGAAGGCCACATGGACAAGTAGTTTTGCCCTTGCAAAATTTGGCTGTATGCCCTATGAGTTGGCAATTTTTGCATCTCATAGGGTTGGGAATGTATTCCTTAACAAGAGCGGTATGCCATGAAATTTGGATTTTTGTTGGGAGACTGAAACGGTCGAAAGTTAGCTGCACTACACCGGTCGGAGTAGCTTTGCCATTTATTTGTCGTGAATATTTATATATGTCGACTACTCCCTGTGCTTTAAGCTCTTGGATTATTTCCTCGTTTGAGACTTGATTAAGGTAGGGCGCATACACAGTGCCTTTGCAGTGGTTAAGATTTTCGTGATACTTTGTTTGGATTTTGCATATACCGAAAAGCTCTTTTGCACTGAGGAATTTTTCGGCAACTGTTGAATTTTCAACAAAAAATAGTAGTTTTCCATCGCGCATTTCATTAATTTTTAAAATCTTATTGCTTATTAGTTTTATAGCGCGTTCGGCCGCAAAACAAGAAAACGAGGAAAGTGGTTTTTGAGGGTCTAGGGCTGACATAATTATATATTTGGGGTTTGGTAGGTTGACAGTAGGAAGTTCTGGGAAAGCTTCCGAAAGAGGAGTTGGCTTTTTTCTTTTGCTTTTGGAGCTATCGCTAAGCAAAGCGAAGCGATTTGTCCCTAGGCTGTTGTGCCTAGAGGGCATGATGCCGCTTACTTACTTAGTTGTTTTTTTACTGTATTTTACTGTACTTGTTTACCAACGAATGACTGAAAAAATAAAGAAGAAAAAGAGAGAATAGGCACTTGAAAGTATGATAAGCTTTGAAATAAACTGCGATTGACTGATATGCGAAAACACAACCGAACGATGCAAGGTTTAGTCGACGACTATCCTTCGTGTTTACTTCGCCACAATTTCAGTGAAAATGATGTTCGTTCGATCTGTTGGCAGTTTATGGCTGACCGTCTTCATACAGATCGAAACAACATATTTGTAGTCTGTGGCCGGCTTTAATGTTAAGATAATAAGAAATTAATGATTGAACCAGAGATAACTTATTCATATAGAGTTTACATTTCTCTCTTAAAAAAAAGGCCGGAGAGACTTTTAAGAAGCGATTGGCTTATGTTACATTTTCAGCAGGTGAAAATATTGAATGATAAGAAAATTATAAAAACACAAGAAAGACATAATAAAAGAAAAATCAGAGACACTGTCTTCTTTCTTTGGTTTTTTTGTTCAAAGTTTTTTATTTGCAAGGTGTTCGAGTGTGTTTTTTAATTTTACACTAGAAACGAAATTGAGCCCATATCATCAAGGGCTTCCTTGTATATCGCCTATATTCATTTATATGAACGAAATGAAAACGTACAACATAACGTATATGAACGAACAAAAATATTCCCAGTGATACACACAATGAGAAACCAATACAATCTTATACACGCACTATACTACCTACACAACACACTCAAACTTATCACAATTCACACGCAAGGGAGACACGAAAACCAGCACAGTCTTATACACGCAGTATACCTACACATCAAGGTCACTAGCACAATGGCAAGTTTTGATTTTTGACTTCAACTACTTGAATACAATTTTCGGTTGTGGCAGAAAACAAAATCCATTTCAAGAGCAAGTACAGTAAATGCACATTCATTGAACAACCAAAGAAACCCAAGTGAAATTTCTAACTACCGTCGAATTTCCATAGGTCGAACTTTTATAACTCGAATATCTCCATGACTCGAATTGAGTGCGTTTATAGTGAAAAATCAATACAATATGTCTTCCATAACTGGAATATCCCCATAACTCGGACTTTTGTTGTGCATTATGGTAATTCGACATTTGGAAGTTTGACTGTACGAGGAATACGCACAGTAGATAGAAACGAAATCAGTGAAGTTCGAGTCTCAAACGCGCAAAACAAATTTCGTCATCCTTACTTTGTGTTGTGTTCTTTCCCCTTCGTTCCTTGTAATCGGCAATTAAAAAAAAAAAAAAAATGCTCTAGATTTTGTTGTTGCGTGAGCGTAGGCAAATTTATTTTCTTATCTTTTTTAAATTCGGGTTAGCGCAGCGGCTTGGATTTTGGTTTTCTATCACTATCATTTGGACATTCGCTATCTTCTTTCCTTGTCCTCCCTTATTATTAGCAAATAAGAAAAAAACAAATGTCACACACATTGTTGTTGCGTTGCGAAGGCACAATTTATTTCTTTCCTCATATTGGCAGAAGCGTAGCTGGTTTGATTTCGTTTTCGTATTGGACACTTGCTGGTTCTTGCTGTTTTTTCTGTTTCCCTACTTTCGGCCTATCAAGTATTTATCACCTATCCATTTATACCAAAAAATGACAAACAAAACAAACCTTAACTTACTTTACCCCACCATGGAAAGAAAACCAAGTTAACGCAATCAGCACCTGTATCAAACCAATATATGTTCCTTTTTCGCTATCATTTCCACAACAATATCAATACAATCCAAATAAAAATGGGTGACGGCAAATAAAACAACCAAAACAAAGGTGATATGCAGAAATTCCTTTTCACGCTAATTCGCGCCAAGAATTCGCGTTCAATAATTAGCAAAATAAGGCGGCTACACAACGGCCTACACTGCTACTTTGATGTTAATAGCAGACAACATAAGCCAATGTCTTCTTATTATTTGAAAAACGCTCAAAAAGCTCGTGAGAGAATTGCAACCTCTATATAATTCATACTCTGGATTGAACCCTGTTAAGTTCAAAGTTGTCTCCATTGTGAATTTATCGTGAATGGCAACTCTGCCCAATGCTGTGGTAAAAGTGAAATAAAAATGAGATCGCAAATAGAGATATCTTCTTTATATATAAAAATCTTCTGTACGTGTGTATGTTTCCGAACCTCCTCCTAAACGGCTGTACCGATTTTGATGAAATTTTTAGTATGTGTTCCAGTAGATTTGGTTTAGATTCACATTTTGATCCACTAGAAAATGTTTTTTTAATAAGTTTATTTATTTATCATTCCGAGGTCACGCGCAAACACAAACTGTACGAAGACGTTACATGCTTTTTTTGGACAGGACATCGTCTGTCGGCTCAGCTAGTGTATGTACATATATTTTTGAAAATCGTGCAATCGTTATCACCAAAAATTTGCAACAACACTATTTATTGCAATTTCTGCATTTATTTCAATAAATTTACTTTTTCCCCCTTTTTCGGCATTTTCAATTCTTTGTTTACATTCAACTGACAGTTGAGTTTACGAGAACAGCTGGTTTACGCGATGCGAACAAACAGTGCTTATAAGTTAAAGCAAATGCGAGTTTAGTACGTATTATTTTTTTCGTGTTTACCCTAATTATTTTAATTAATTAATTTAACACGTGCCAAACTTAGCGTTGTGTGGAAAATAATTTTTTCTTTTAAATTTGTAAAATATTTTTTTGTTAGCTGGGTTTCGGAAAACCTAACAGAAAATTGTAAGGGTCTTCACGAAACGTCATAAATATAGTGTGCCACTTAAGTGAGCATACAGAAACCCTTCATTTTTATGACCTTATTCAGTCTATTTGGCATTGATGCCACCAAGTTTTCAATGTAAGTGGGGTCAATTTTCTCCCACTCCTGCAGTAAACTAATCTTCAATTCTGTTTTGCTTCGATTTTCGCGGCCCCTTAGAGTTTCTTCCAATTTTTTTCACAAGTGTTCAATGGAGTTGATGTCCGAACTCCGTAAGTCCAGCTTTTCGTCAAACTTTAAAATGCCCATCTGACCGCCAAATATTGTACTTCGACTCGTTACAAAAGATCACTTTCCGCCAGAACTCCACTAGGTGGTTTCGGTACTGTAGAGCAAACTGCAGGCGTTTCCTTCTGTTTACATTACTAATCATTGGCTTTTTGCGGGGTGTGCGGGACTTGTAGCCGAATTGTTTAATTGCTCTGCGTATGGTTTAAGGATGTACATCATTGTTTAAAGAATTTGCGACCTCTGCACTAATTTTAACGGCGGTTTGAAAGGGTTTTTTTTCTACTATTCGTTTAATTTTGCGTTTATCTCTGTCTGTAAGTCTGGCTGGACGCCCACATCTTCTCTTATTTTCAACGCGACCTTAATACTTGTAACGTAACGACAAATTACATGTTGTATCGTAGATCGACTTCGCTTACACCAATGTGCGATTTCTGCATAAGATTTCTTCTCCTTAACATGTAAATTTAAAATAATTCTACGTTCTTTCAAAGTTAGTTCCTCGCGAGGCATTTTTAATCAAATAATACATAATTGGCCCTTACGAAAACAAAAGACAAGTGAGGGAAAGCCGTAAACGAAACTCAAAGGTCAAAAAGATAAGAAATGCGTGCAAAATAATCGAACATGCACGTACATGTTTGCTGTACGATGACTTGTGTGGAGGTGAATTTACGATGTCTTCTTGCTTTTTAATTATTATTAAGGATACAACTATTCAAAAATAATTTTTTTTTTGTAAATACCTCTATAAAAATACATTTAACACTACTGCGTTTGAATTATAATAAAATATTACAAAATAAAAATGTTATTAAGCTTAAAACACAAAAATTCATTAAAATTCTTGCTGTATGGCACACTGTATATAAAAGTTATAAAGTTACACGCTATATTTTCCTATCTATACTTCTATACTAATATTATAAAGAGGAAGTGTTTAAAAATTCTTTCACAACTAGAATGCTACGTAGTCACTGAATGGCTATATATATATATTTTTTAAGGAAAAAAAAAATTAATTAAGAAGTTTTTGCAAAACTACTGCATCAGCAAGTACAAAAAGTTTCGAGGTATGCCTCTTCTTCATTTTTGTGTTTGTGTTTTGAGTTGTTTGCAGTGATTGCGCTCTTATGAATACAGTGGGAGCGCAGTTTGTGAGTTGTTTGCAAAAAGAGCGAGAGCGAGCTACATATGTATGTTTTGTTTGGCTGACTTAACTTCTCATGCGAAATGATCGTTTTTCTTTTTATTCATCATCTATACTACTATCTATATCTATACTTATATTACAAAGAGGAAGTGCTTGTTCACAATAAATATAAAAATTCACAATAATGTCAACACTCAGAGTTATTACTCACTCAACTGTGTGATTAGTATATGACATTGTTAAAATTTTTTTTTGTATGAAGCTACGGTCAGTTTGTTGACGTTATAAAAATATAACATTTATAACATATATAACACAAATACGACGTTTCAGGAAGACACTAAGTATTTCACTTATAACACACATATTTTTTTGTAACCCTTATGCAAGGTACACACCTTGCAACGTCGAGCACAATCAATTCGCTGTATGGCTACATGCCTTGCGACAATCTAATTTTGTTTTGAATTTTTGGGTTGAGCACTTGTGTGTGTGTGGATATTATTGCGCGCAAATAAAGAAAACTTAAGTAATAAGAAAATGTTGAAGTGAAACACTATTTTCTGTTAGGTTTCTCGAACTGCAGCGTACTATGTCGATGTTTCTCACAAATTCTTTAAGACCCTCTTATATATATATAATATATATATATATATATATATATGGAGAGAGAGAGAGAGAAAGAGCGATAGAGAGAGGGAAGGAAGAGTTAGAGGGGGAGAATAAGACTGGCCAGCATCCTATGCCACAATTTAGTAAATTCAACACCCCGAAGACTGAAAGCTGTCTTAGACAATAAGGGATATCCAACAAAGTATTAAAGTTAGTACAACTATCTTTAGTTATTTTAATATATGAAACTTTAATATAAAAAATTACTTTCTCAAAGTTTCATTAATTTGGCCGATCAAAATAATAGTAGTGTTTCCTCTGTAGGTGTCCTACCTGTCCAAACCGATCGAAACAATACAGAGAATAAAATAACTTAAATTACGACTATTACACTTGAGTTAGTAATATTGGTGCTTCTAGCGTCAAACAAGTGAAGTAAAGTTATAAAGGAAAAAATAAATAAATAAATTTTCACAACTTTGTTTAATAAATTATGAAAAAGAAATATTTTAATTCCACGAAATCTTTTGAAAGCCCTTATTTGTTGTTTCCTCAATCTGCACTGCTGGTCGCTCCTACATGAGTGACCAGGCGGACCACAGTGCCACTATCATCAAACACATAGCCTTCCTCCCATTGACAACATGCCTGCTTTTTCGAACAAATCTGCTGCTCCGTTGTTGGTGTGGTTTTCGGCGCCCTCATCAAGTAACCGTGTAAAAAAGAAACGTAAACCAAATTCGTTAAAACAGACAAGTATTAAAAAAGTTAGCAGAAAACAAGTTTTGGATGCAAATCGATTCTCACCACTTAGTAGCGATTCTGACGCTTCTGACATGGAGCTTTCTTTTGAAGAAGTGTGTACCAATAAGAGCAAAACACCTTCTCTGGAAACTGTAAGCGCCAATGAAACCGCTTCTTCGACCAGTCGGCCTGAGACCACTACTCATAATAATAAATAATCGAGCTGATTCAAGGATTCATAACAAATCTCCGAAGCCACCACCCATTTTCATTGTCGGCATCACAAACATTAACGGTTTGTTAGCCAACCTTGACACTGTAACCGAACCCGAATCATACATGCTGAAAGCATCTCCTTAAGAGGGTCTGAGAATCCTGCCCTCCACCAGTGATGCCTATCGTAGTATTATACGCCATCTTGAGCTGCAAAACATTACGTTCCATTCGTATCAGTTAAAAGATGAAAGAGCATACAGAATTGTTATTCGCGGCCTCCACCACTCAACCCTCGTCGAGAACATTAAACGAGAACTTGCTGACAAAGGTCATTCTGTACGCAACGTGCACAACCCAAAAAGCAGAACTGATGGTCATCCGCTCAACCTGTTTTTTGTGGACCTTGAGCCTAACGCCAGCAACAAAGGGGCTTTTGATATAACGAGGCTTTGCCGTCAAATAGTTAAAATCGAGCCGCCTCATCCGTTCAAAGATGTACCTCAATGCCATCGCTGCCAGGAGTTCTCGCATACTAAGAGGTACTGTCGCAAACAATTTAAGTGCGTCAAATGTGGCGAAGCTCACGCCACAACTTCTTGCACCAAAACACCTGATAAGCCACCTAAATGCGCACTTTGCGGCGAGGAGCACACTGCGAATTATAAAGGCTGCATTAAATACAAGGAAGCCATTGCCAGGAGAGTCCCGGCAAGACGCCCTGCACCAAGTGCCTCTCAACACCATCAGATACCTGGCCACAATTCTGTGCCTAACAATATTGTTGACGGGGTGTCGTACGCTGATGTATTTAAGAAATCGGTGTATCACCAACCGGCTCAACAGAAACTCCTACGTGAGCAGCAGAAGCTACGTCAGCAACAGCAAAAATCAGTCCAACTACCTATTCAACCTCAATCCGAGCCACAACAGTTACCAAGCAAGACATCTCTACCTAAGAGTCGTCAAAAGTCTCTTCCGTTATCAATTCAACGTCAAATCGCATTCCCTCACCCTGTTGGAAATAATGGATCGAATTGTCATAAATATCCCTCGCTCAGCATTGATAATACCCAATCACTCTCATCTCCTGATCAGGTCGACCAATTATCGGTTGTGGTCTCCCGCCTAGACAGTCTTAACGAGAAATTTGGTCGCCTGATTGAGATGCAGGCCAAGATGATGGAGATGCTCGCCGCCTTATTGTCTAAAAAATGAGCAGACCACACATGAACCTCGCCATATGGAACGCTGACGGCGTCCTTAATCACAGAAATGAGTTAGAAGTGTTCATGGCGGTCAACTTGATTGATGTCATGCTCATTTCCGAAACGCATTTCTGCACTAGAACATACTTCAAAATTCAGGGATATGAAATCTATTCTGCTAATCATCCGGATGATAACCGTATGCGAGGGGGCGCCGCTTTACTCATCCGGTCATCCTTACGCCACCATCCGCTGGAAACCATTCGGTCTGACTCAATTCAAAGTGTCTCTGTCAGTATTCACACAACTCAAGGCATCCTGGTCATCGCAGCCATTTATTGCCCTCCAGGACCCCAAATATCAGAGCAGCAGTTCAACACCTTCTTCAATCAACTCGGACCTAAATTCTTAGTTGGAGGGGATTGGAACGCCAAACATCGACTTTGGGGGTCCAGACTTGCTACCCCAAGAGGTAATCAACTTCACAAGAGTATAATAAACTCTTCCAGAGAGGTTCTCGCAACCGGAGCACCCACCCTTTACCCATACGATTCCTCAAGGTCGCCCGACGCAATAGACTTTCCTATATACAATGGCATTCATCCAACAGCTCTGGATATTGCGGAGTCATCTGACCTTAGCTCAGACCACATCCCACTATTTATTAAACTTGAATTGATTCCAGATAACATCGTATGCCGGTCCAGACTGCTCCCTCCCCACGCTAACATAACGGTCTTTTATCAGTGTCTAAACGAAAGGATCAACCTCAATATGGAAATAAATTCGGACAAGGATATAGATGATTCGGTTGACTTGTTCACCAAGAACATTCATGAGTCCGCCGAATTAGCCTCTTCATACCAATTCCCTTGTTCACCCAACCCTCCTCAGGCTCTCTTAAAACCTGAGGTTCTGGAGTTGGTGAGATATAAACGCAGGCTACGACGTCGCTATATGAGATCACGGAACGAATTTGACAAGGCTGCATGGAGGAGAGCTGCCGGAGAACTGAGAAATGTAATGCAAGCTGTGCGATCGGAGCATTTCAACAATCTGTTGGCTAATGCGGATCCAATGAAAAAGTCTGGCTTCAATTTATGGCGTGCCACCAAGTGCATCAAACAACAGCCTCACAGGCATGCTCCAATCCGTGGCTGAGTACGGAGACCGAGAAAGCAGAAGCATTTGCTAATGAGTTGGAGAGCCGGTTCACGCCTTTTAGCCTGGCTGACCCTGGTGACGTTGAGGAAACAAATGAAGTCCTATCGAGATGTATATTAGATCACAGTCTAACTAAACATGTCACCCCTAAAGAGGTTGTGACTCAAATTCAGAGACTGAAATCTAAGAAGAGCCCCGGACATGACCATATTGACAACAGGGTGGTGAAAGCACTCCCTTGGAAGGGAGTGTTGTTCCTGACGTTGCTGTTCAACAGCATGCTGCGGATCTGCCATTTTCCCACACAGTGGAAGTGTGAAACGATATCCATGATACCTAAACCTGGTACTCCGGAGAACTGTGTCACATCATATAGGCCCATAAGCCTGCTTCCAACGTTTTCAAAGATTTTTGAAAGATTGTTTTTGAGTAGATTGTTGGCAGTACGGGGTGTTCAAGAAGCCATTCCTGATCACTAATTTGGATTTAGATCACAGCATGGCACTCCCGAACAACTGCATCGAGTCGTTAATCACATACTTACTGCATTTGAGTTGAAACAGTATTCCTCTGCAGTCTTCCTAGATGTCAAACAAGCATTCGATAGGGTATGGATCGATGGACTTCTGTATAAATTAAAATTACTCCTACCTGGCAAACAGTTTTTACTAATGCGAAGCTTTCTTCAACGACGAACCTTCTCTGTGGCGGTAAGAGACAAAATTTCCACCTTCAGGCACATGAGAGCCGGTGTCCCGCAGGTGAGTGTCTTAGCTCCGGTCCTCTACTCCTTATATACCTCTGATATGCCTACAACTAGAGATGAGCATTCGATTATTGCTACTTACGCGGACGATACGGCAGTTATTTTCAACTCTGCCTCTCTGAACGAAGCTGCGGAGAAATTGTCCAGCTACCTGGATAGATTCCACTCATGGGCCAGGCGTTGGAATATAGCCATAAACTCTGAGAAATCAGCTCACTGTACCTTCACATTAAGGCAAGGCGTCTGTCCGGTTGTGACTTACAACACAAGAATCGTTCCGCAAATGGAGCAAATCCGGTATCTCGGCCTGATCCTGGATAAGCGTCTAACCTAGCGTGCACACATTAAGGTAGTTACAGCACACTGCTACCAAAAGCTCAAGAAACTGGAGTGGTTCTTCCGCCATTCGAATAAGTTATCTTTAACTGATAAAAGGCTCATCTATCTGCAAGTAGTGGCACCTGCTTGGCGCTACGCCATACGAATTTGGGGCACTACTGCTGCCTACAACATCAGAAGAGTGCAGGCGTGTCAGAGCAATGCTCTCAGAAGATTTATGGGCGCCCCTTAGTACGTCCGCAACTCCACGCTGCATAGGGATCTTGCCGTGCCAACTGTTATGGAGGTGATTAATTCTCACAGCTGCCGCTATCACTACAGACTTTTCGGCGCAATTTGCATCGTTTTTAATTTAGTATGTCTAATTTTTTTTTTTCACGTCATTATTTTTTTTAATCCGAAAAATGTGTTATGAAGTTTACTGCGATAAATGTTATAATCTAATTATAAAAAAAAAAGTATTTGGTAGCATAGCCTTTGGTTGCTATAACTGCAGCACATCGTTTTGGCATCGAATCCACAAGATTTTGACACATTTCGGGAGGAGTGTAGCTCCAAACATCTCTAACTGCTTCCCAAAGCTGTGCAACAACCGTTGGTCGACGTTTGGCAACTCCCTTCTTCACGTCGCACAACAAATTCTCAATTGGGTTGAGATCTGGCCATTCAAGAACCTTCATTTTGTTGGCCTGCAACCACTGTTTGGACACTTTATTTGTGTGCTTAGAAATATTGTCCTGCTGAAACACCCGAATCAGTGGCATTTCTTCACTGGCATATGACAGCATTATCTCCTGCATTATATGCATATAAAGGTGCCGATCCATGGTATCCTTGGTCCAATATATTGGCCCCACGCCGTAATACGAAAAACTAGCCAAAACCATAATGCGAGCTCCTCCGTGTTTTATGGTTTTTGTTGTGTATCTTGGCTGCCACACAGTATTTTCTGGCCGCCTGACACACTGGCGAGGCCCAGTTCCACCATAAAGCACGATTTTCGATTCGTCTGACCATATAATGCTTCTCTATTTCCGTACTGGCCAACCAATGCGATCATGGGCGAATTTAATTCGTTTGTTTGTTTTATTTTTATTTTTATAGAAGGGGTACTTTTCTTGGACTTCGAGCGTTCAAATTGTTTTCCCTTAAGTGTTTCCGTATTGTGTGTATGCTTGTATTCAGTTAAAATTCATCTCTTATCTTTTTAGAGCTCTGAAATGGGTTCTGCCTTGAGTATCTCACTACACATAGTGACATAGCACGAATGCGACCACGTGTTTCAGGGCCTGGGATGTATTTTATTCCGTTGTAGGAGACTAACCTACTGTATTTTGAATTTCATTGTAAGTTTTGCGATCAAATATCAATTTTTGTATGAGTGCACGCCTTGCAGTGCTTGCTTCGACCCATTGCAGAAAAAAACGAAGTTAACTTTTGATCAATAACTATTCTAAATGATTAAAAACTAATTATATTTACCTTCCATAACCTGTCTTCAGCAATAGTGGCGACACACTAAATTTTTTCTCATTATTTGTACAAGCACTACTATTATTTATATCTTGTAAAAACGCATAAAATTGTGAAATAGTCAAATAACAACAGCAACAAGCTCACAAAAAGCAATAGTATCGGGACATTTTTTGTGCTCTTATAGTAGATAACATGTGTAGAGTAAATGAGTTAGAAGTAAAAGGAATCATAAAAATATTAATGATGAAACTTATTGAAGAGTATCACTACAATTATTTTGCTCGCAAATGTTTATACGGGAGGCCTTGCGATGGCGAGCAGAAACGGTTGCACAACCAATTTGGTCTTTGGCCACTAATTTTTCATTATGACCCTATTAATATTATTATTTTTATTGTATCTTAGAATTAATCCTCAATTACAATACTTTTATAGCCAGAGCAACGAAGGCCTTCAGGCGTGACCCTATTGTTGTTAGGGTGCGATATGTACAGATTAACCTGTGTGAGTGAGAACTGAATAAACGACAGAACTCTACGAGTTGAGAACGACAGGTGAGAGTAACTGTCACGTCTCCTAATTTTAATCCTCTATAAGTGAGAACGAGAAACCTCTATAAGAAAAAGTCGATTTTCACCCGTAGACCCAAAGAGTATACATTCATATAGTTACATTTCTCCCTTTAAAAAAAGGCGGGAGTGACTTGTTAGAAGCCAATACAAAGAGTATACATTCATATAGAGGTTACATTTTTCCTTTAAAAAAGGCGGGAGAGACTTGTCAAAATATACAGATTTCTTGTCTGTACAACTTATGTAGGGTAGAATATTCTAGTAAACAGCAAGCAAATGGTTGCACGTCGAAATGCCGTAAAAGGGGAAAATATTCAATGATAAGTAAATTAAAAAAACACAAGAAAGGCATAATCGGCCCTATTTCCGTTGGCGTTCATATTTTAACAGGCGTCTTTCTGTTGCCGTCGCCTTCCTGTCGTTTTACTCGTAAATCGGTATACCCTAAGTACGAAACGACGACAACAAGTTGACGAAAACTAACACGAAAAGTGCGCAGCGCTGCTCTAATTTGGGTTGTTATTTTTCGTATTTTTATAAATAATTTCATTATTTTGAATAAAAAAAACATAAAAGGGCTATAAATTTCAAGACTTTCCTCTTCACTTTCCAACCTCTAACTTTGGTAACTATAAATGTCACCTAAATATCCCTTAATGGATGGCAAGCGTTTGCCGTTTTCTTGTTGCGCCTCAGTTTGCTTTTGGTAATAATGTAATCCTTTCTTTTTCACTTGTTGAAGTGGTGGTTATTTCGTCATTGTCGGTATCGTGGATAGCAGACGCTTTATTTATATTTTCCCCATTTTTACAATTTATATTAGGCATCTCTTCGCCAATAGTCAGCCAGCACCTAAATTTGTTGTTCAAATCCTGCAATATCTCCTATTGGATTTATTTTTAATTGCATTACATTTTCCACCGCATCTTCCGACGGTGACAAAGGAATCTGCTTATAGGCTCCTTTTCCTGTTGCTCTGGCTTCAGATTTGTTGGTCACCAGCATTTTTTTTACTATAAATTTCAAGTCCTTCCATACCTTTAGTATTAATTTACCTTAATATTTATTTATTAAATTTTAATTTTTATTTAATTAATTTTTTGCAAATTTTGTTGTATCATTTATTTATTTACCATTTATTAGGTATTTATTTTGTGCCAACCGTTACCATTACGGACTAGAGGTCCAAGCGGGATTATTTTCTGCTAATTGTTTCCAGAAACATTTATTATTTAAGTTTTTTATTACCTTTTGAAAACCCTTAGCATATTCAGGATTTTGGTCCATTTCTGAAACCAAAATTTTGAATTGTCGTGGCGTTGTTATTTTCATTATTATTATTTTTCACTACACTCGCTTCAGCGTCGCCACCTCAAATGCTGACAGAATACGAATATTTCACAGTCGTTTTTCTACTCGTCGCAAGTTAGAGAATACTGATTTTCTTCGATCGACGGCCAAAACGACAACGGGAATGCCAACTTGTGGTTTATGAGTCATTTTTCAACATAAACGCCAACGGGCGAATAATAAGAAAAATCAGTGTCTTCTTTCTTTTATTTTTTTAAAGTTCTTTATTTGCAAGGTTTTCTAGAATATTAACCAAATTGTGTGGATTTTTCTTTAATTTTAAACTACAAACGAAATCGAGCCCATATCAGCATGGCTGCCTTGTATTTCGCCTATATTCATTTTTATGAATGAAATGAAAATTCCAGGCGGCCAGGAAAAAAAGTAGGCATGATCACAAAACAAAAACATACAAAAATATTCCAAGTGATATACCCAATAAGATACCAATACAATTTTATACACGCACAATACCTACACAACACACTCAAACTCGCACGCAAGGGATAGAAAGAAACCCAACACAATCTCATACACGCACTATACCTACACCACACACTCAAACATTGGCTCACTTTTTATTTTTGATTTCAACTTCTTGTCGAGTCCAGCCAAATCAATTTTCGGTTATGGCACCAAATGAAATACGTATCAAGATAAATCGGCGCGGCTCGAAGCTCGATTGTCGAGTGCATGTTTTGTTGTTGCGTGCGTGTTGTGTGCAGCTGTTTGTATTGATTTTGTTTTTCAGTATCACTTGGATATTTGGTGTCTTCTCGTTTCGTTCTTGAATATCACTTGGGCATTTGCTGTTTCTTGCTGTTCTTTCTGTTTGCCTGGTGACTGTAAAAAATGCCGCCCGTATACTTTAGCACAATATGCACATACTTTGGCACAAAGGACTAATCAGCAAATTGCGCAATATATTTCCGCATAACGTACTACAGATATTAGTATACTATATCACAGAAAGACATTTTTTCGTTAAGTACTCAGATGAATATTCCACATTAAGAAAAATAAAAAACAGGCGTACCACAAGGAAGTGTACTAGGACCGTTATTATACACTATCTTTACAGCGGACATACCATCACCAAATGACGACGCTTCAATGATAGCCACATTTGCTGATGACACTATAATACTTAGCGCACATAGACAAGTAAACATAGCAACATCCAAACTGCAACAGCATCTGGATACTACCCTAAGGTGGTTTGAAAAGTGGAAAATAAAAGTAAATAATACCAAAACAGTACATGTTATATATACAACTAAAACTAAATTCACACCACCTCGTATAAAGATTGACGGAGCTGACGTAAAAATTGAAAACGTAGTCAAATACCTAGGATTATATATTGATAACAAACTCAACTGGAAATACCATATACTTAAAAAACGGGATCAAATCAAGCTGAGGATTAGTCAATTATATTGGCTGCTCAAATCAAAATTAACATTAGAAAACAAAATACTGATCTACAAAGCTATTATAAGACCAATCTGGACGTACGGAGCACAAATCTGGGGAACGGCCAAAAAATCAAATACAGACATAATACAAAGACAACAATCAAAAATAATTCGCATGATCACCAAGGCTGGGTGGTATATAACTAAGGATGATCTGCATCGTGATCTTAATATTCCAACAGTAACACAGGAGATTACAAAAATAAGTCGTATCTACCAGACGAAGCTTACCCATCACCCAAATGTTGATGTCAACCTACTACCAATACAGGAACTACGATGCAGACGCAGGTTACAGAGAACAAGGCCAGTGGATCTGGTTGAATAAATTCGAAGCTAGATACAACACATAAATCAATACCTCTTTCTTTTTCTTTATTGTTTTTGGTTAATGTTGTTTATTTTTGTATTTTATATTCTTATTACATTTATGTTTATTTTACTTTATTTTGCTCTATAATTGTATTAATTTAATTTAAATGTATATTATTTTTGTTACTATTTTTTTCCCCCCTACATCCTTACAAAAATGAAAAACTTTTGTGATCTGCTCACATAAATTAGCTGCAACCCTAAAATAACGTTTAAACCATGTACTAATAGTCTTAATAAAAAATAAAGACATATGTACACGACTATGGGGAATAAAAAAAATAAAAAAATATACTTTAGCTCGTGCTTGTTCAAATTTCGCCAATTAGTCAAAAATATTGAAAATAGGTACGATAATCTATCGGGGATTAATATATATATATATATAGATATATAATATAATATATACATTATATATATATAATGAAGAGCATATCACAAAAACGTAAAAATCTCTCTTTCCATTTTATATTTACAAACAGCACACACATACCAAACGAGAAGTATAAGAAGAAGCAAAGTATGTAACGTTTTCGTACATTTTTGGTTTGCGCATGAGCTGGGCTTGACAAATAAATAAATTAAGTGAAAAAACATTTTCTAGTTGATTGAAATGTAAATCTAAACCATTCTCGAATCCACTTGGACACAAGCACAAAATTTCTTAAAAATCGGTACAAGAGGAGTTTATGCACTCATCTACAGAAGATTTATATATGTACTATTTTAAACTATTCGCTCACTCAAATTTAACACTGGTTAAGTATTTCACTGCAATAGCATTAACACTTTCTTCTTCATCAATTTCACAAATTTTTGTCAATTACGACTATCGCAACAATTTTCACATACATTTTCTTTATTTGCTCACAATAATATCCGCGCAAATACACACAAAGAGTATATATTCATATAGAGGTTACATTTCTCTTAAAAGCTTTTTAGGTTTTTTTTTTTTTCAAATAAGTAGAAGCTATAAGAATATGTTACTTTTCTGCTATTAACATCGAACAACCAGCGCAGACCGCTGTGTAGCAACCTGATTCTGCTAACTACTGAACTGAATTAACTAGGAAAACAGATATATTAGAAGGTGGGTGCCTGTTGCGAAATCGAAGCAAGCAATGTTTCGCCTTCTTGCAGTGTCTTCCTTAATTTTGTGTTCTTGGCGCGAATTAGCATGAAAAGGAATTTCTGTGTATCACCTTTGTTTTTGTTGTTTTAATTGTCGTCACCCATTTGTATTTTGATGTATTAATATTGTTGTGGGAATGATAAAATATAAATAAAATAAACTTGTGTTGGTTTTTCGCGATTTTTTAATGAATGAGAAACATGATTTTTGTTATTGAAATTCCCACCATCTACTTTGCTTTCGTAGGACTTTTAATGAATTAAGAACATTATTCGTACGGGCTTTTAGTTTCTATGAAGATTCTTACCTCGTTGGCGCATCAACAAAAAAAAAATAAATAAAAGGTGTTAGTTGAAATTTGTTTAAGAAATAATAACTCAATAAAGAACTAAAATAGATTTAAGATGCAATATTTGGCGCTAGATATATCGAAAAAACGAAGTTGAATACAGCTAATTCTACCTTTACTACCAGGCAAACAGAATAAACAGCAAAAAAACTGCAAGTGTCCCAATTGCAATTGGAATGAGGGAAATCGTATCATCAAAATTCATAATAAGAGTTTACGTACACACAGAAATATTTATACATATGTACATACATGCATAAAAACTCATATACAGTACTATTGTCCCAAACGTAACACTTCTATTTTTTTTTCTGGTTGTTTGCTTTTGTCCACGCTGCGCTTTGAGTTGTGTTGTTGCTATTTCCAATGTTCATCCGTCATTACACACATATACACAGAAATTAATTAGCATAAAAATGGGACAAGCCAAATAAGGGGAAAAAAGGGGGAAAAATTGTTTCACAAAGCTCTAATCTTCTGCAGATATTTTGCTATTGGAATTGCTCTGGTTGTGGTTGTAGAGAGCCATCTTTTCCTCGTATACTCTTACAGCGCTTTGTGATGGCATGTATCAGAGAACAGCACAAGTGCCTACATATTGTGACTCTAAGTATACTTCCTTTAAATGCGGTTGCGGTGTGATCGCTACCGCAAACAATTTTGTCATGCACTCACCATACTCATAAGCATTTTTGTATTGTGTCACTGAATTTTTTAATCGAGTGTGTGTCTTCTTTGCTTTTTGTCACAAATATTTTTTGGCATTATCGGCAATCATACTCCCATTTCCCTCGAACAACGAAAATACTATACGCAACATAAATCGTTAGTGAAGCCAGCACCGCATATGTAGATAGTCCATTACATCGTTGTTTTTTTCTTTTTTGAACTTACACCGAACCCCGTAATCCCCGGCAAAAAGTATTACAATTGTAAAAGTGGGTTTGGCGGGATCGGGGACATGCTCGCTTTACGTGAATACATTTATCGGACTGGTAATATTTTCTTTGAACGTGTTATACTACATATGTGCATGTGTCATAATCATTTTCATTATTTAAGCTAGGAGGAAGGGTGACTGACAGTGGGGGTCCCTGCGGAATGACATTATGTAGTTGTTGTTCCCTTGATAGAGTGTTCTTAACTTTTATTGGGCATCTTCTATCACTAAGCTAACTGCGAATGTAGTTGATAAATTTTGGTCCGAGTTTCCATTCGTAGAGTTGTATAATGCTGTGCATTCCTACTCTGTAAAAAAACTTATTCCATATCAAGTGAAAAAGGCTGATACGTGGTATTTTGTGTAGTTTGTTGCAGGTGTAATTATCCATTTAATTGTAAATTTTTGAAGCGATGTAAAGAGTGTTGAAATTTAAGTTTAATATTTATGTTCAATGGATTTTTATATGAGAAGAGCTACTCCTCTGCTGGCTTTTGTGTATAGTGTATTTAAGTAATTTTATTGATATAGTGGAATTGTTTTGAATTATGAAACGATGTGATGTTGCTGACGAGATGGGTTTCTTGCGGTGCTAGTATCTTTGGGTTTTATTTAGATTAGATTAGATTACAATTCTTTGCCAAAAAAAAAAAAAAAAATCATATTACAGTTTGGTTGTGCTTATACATTTATTTTTATGTCGTATTAGCTAAATTACTAACTTTACAACTAAGAAATTAATTCAAGTAATTATTAATATTGATCCTAAACAAAATATTAAGTTGTAAGGAAAAAGGGAAAAAAACCTTACATAGGGGTTCTATTATTATTATTATTATTATTATTTATTGTAGCTTAGAATTAATCCTAAATTACAATACTTTTATAGCCAGAGCAACGAAGGCCTTCAGGCTGACATAGGGTTCTATTTATGTAGTAAAAGAGAGATACTGTGATATGTGCCTTATTATCCGTTTGTGTTCCATTGTATTACTTTGTCATAATCGCAGAGTACGCAAATAAAAATCAAAACTCTCAGGCTTAAAAAACAGAACCATTGTTTGCTGATAAAATGAAGGGACACTTCGAACCCATTTTTCTGTTCAAAGTGTTCTTGACCGAGCAAACAAATTTTTTTTTTCATTTTCTTTTCAACGGACAGTTTTCTTGCTCAAAATCGGCTGAAATGCTTTTGTGGGTACGTATGCGCTTTGTGTGCGTAATCTGTATGTACATGCATAGCTTTGCTATCTCCATCTTTCTCCCCGGCTCCGACTCACTCAAGTCACGTCATACAACAACAACAAAGGGACACTTTTGCTGTCCACTTCTTTAGTTTTGCTCCTTCACAAGCACGTATTTATTTTTTGAGTCTGGTCAAATGTGTTGTTTTTGAAGTTTTTATTGTTGGATAGACAGCATTCTTTGCTTAACTGGAAATAAGAAATGAAAAGAGAACACAAGAAGAGCAAAATTACGTGTTATGCGCAGTCAGAAACCGAGTCTGCTTAAAATTTTTTTTTTTCTGTCACTGCAGAGGTCGCATTGAAAAGAAGTGTTGACTATTATGTGCGACCTCTGTATAATCGTGAAAATACAATATTGTAATTTAGTTTGTTTTCAATCGTTTTTATATTTATGTGTATGCTTTGTCTCTTTCTTTACTTTTCTGGCCAATACCGCGATGACGGCCTTATAAAGCAACAAGTCATTATAAGCGATAGCGATCGTTGAGACGGAGAGCAAATGGAACCTTGTTATGATTAATGTCTTCACTAATATAATTATGTGTATCAGAGAGAATTGTTTTATTTTAGTCCTAGTACTTTGCTTATTTTTCTTTCGAAGTCTATGTCTGTCCAAGAGTATTGACTGATTAAATTAATTAATTAAAAATGCAATACTCTTTGTGTGTCTTTTTCAATTTCTGTGTGTTGAGTGATTGTCTATTTTAAATGTGTTTTGTGTTCTTTCGATTTCATTTCTTTTATGTTGTTTTTGAGTAAGGCTGATCTGAGAGTGATACTTGTTTTCGGCGCTGAGCTTAAAGGGACTTGTCTTTGCTTGGCCTATGGCAGAGTGATACTTGTATTAGGCGCTGAGTTTGATGATGAAGGTCATCGTAAAAGAGAGACCGAGCGGTATTTTGCACAGTGGAACACAAAAGAGGGACACCAACCAAGAGCATTTTAAACCGTAAAACCATTTTCAACACGCAAAATACGCATTAGTGTGACACCCTGTGGGGATTCTCATAAGAATACCCGTGCCGAGTTTCACTCTGAAATTCGTCGTTGTAAAGATTTTTCTAGTGTGTTCTTCGTATTAACTTTTCGTTTGGGTGATTTATTGGTTTTCCGCTGTTTTCTTTTGTGGATGTTGGTGGTTGTGTAGCTGTAGTTTCTGAATGTGTTTTGCTAATACTTGGTAGTAGTAGTGATTGTTGTTTGCAGAATTTTGTTTTAGCTTCATACTTTGTACATTTCTCGTTGGTTTTGATTTTTACGATCTCTTGTGCTTCTTTGTTTTAGGTTGGGGAATAAGTTCGTAGCGTTTTATATTTAAACAAAAATCAGTAATAATAATAAATTAATCAATTATGCGTTCGCCGTTGCTGTTTACGGTCTCCTTCCAGCTCTCGACCAATATGTCGATGCCGTTGCGCCAAAGTCTGCCTCGTCTGGTATCGAAGCAGTTGTTTAACGCCCCCCATATGGTTCGACAGGGAATGGAAAATATGGTAATCCGTCGGTGCAAAGACCGGAGAATACGGCGGATGCTGAAGAACCTCCCATTTGAGCTAATGGAAAATCCTCTTTCACGCGGTGTAGCTGGGCTATGTAGAACTCCTTGTTAACCGTTGCATTCCTTTCGATCATTTCCCAGTGCACCGTTCCTCCCTGTCCTACTAAATGCCTATCATGGTATTCTTTGGACGGAGGTGAGGCTTGATTCTCGGCTTTGGCGTATTTCCTGGAGCCACTCACCCCTTTTTTTGCTTCATATTTATGTATACATACCATTTCACATATCCCGTGAGAATTCGGTACAAAAAGCGCTGTTTATGACCGCGTGTTGCTCGATGTGGGGCGAGAAGTTGAGAAGCAATTTGAAGGAGATTTTCTTTGTTATTTTGGTTGAGCTCTTGAGCCACCCAGACTCCCAATTTTTCGGCAAATCCGATTAATTCAAATTCAATGAAGATGATTGAGAAGTTGTATGATCGCAGCTCATTTTTTCGGCCAATTTACGACTTGTTTGGTGACCGTTCTTTTTCAAAACTGTTTTGTGACGTTGTTCGTCGAATTCAAAGTCGATAATGTTGCCTTCTACCTCTTGGATATTCCATTTCTAAGCCTCAAAAGTAATAAAAAATTAAATTACTCAAAAAGACGAGTAGCACAGTTTTGTAGAGCACAAAAAGCTCTGTTGAATTGTCAAACAGCAAAAAAATCGTTGTAAAACAAAAAAAATGTATAAACGCGCGAACGTTTTCCCCAACCTAATATTATGGGCAGCATGTTCGCCACCGCAGTTAATGCACTTTGTACGTGGGCACGCCGTCGGGTCGTGGAGTGGAAGGCCACACGGGTTGGCAATCTTTGCATCTCAAAGGATTTGGAATGTCTTTTTTTAAAATTTTTTTTTGACTTAGCAGGTCCACAATGACCACACACTGATCTCACATGGGGCAGGCCCAAGTGGAATCAAAATGCACCCAGTTAAGTAGTAACTGGACTCAGCTGATCTTATTGCTAATTTCTTTGGTGAACATGCGATACCAAAGCTAATGTCTTCGTACTAAATATTTGGCTTCAGATAAAAACAAAATTAGCCTCTACCAAATAAGCATGCAAGATTAAACTTAAGCTAAGATTGAACTTATAGATACAATGAAAATAAAGATTCAAACAACTAGAAAAAAACTAGGTTAGAGGTTTACAAAGTTAATTACGCAAATAGGGATAACATTAATTCAAAGACGCTAATAATTTAGTCTTAATAATAGAAGAAGAGGGAGGAGAAACCAACGCACAGTTTTTGAAAATGTGAAGTTAGTTTTTTGGAGTCTGAAACGCTCAGAAGATGAAGCAGGGGCTGGTAAGGTAACCTGTAATGGCCTAAATTTTTTTCTAGGAATAAACTCATGAACCACCGTATGGGCAGGCCAGGATTTGACGTCACAAATGACGGAAACTACTTCCATAGAAAGTGAAAGCTTGAAAGAAGAGCCTTCTCTGGGGCTGGAAAAATTGAGCTTATGAATATTTGTATTCGAAAGGTTGCATGCTTTTTATTAAATATAGCTATAACATCGTCACAGGTTGTCTCCTTATCGAACCTGGAAATAAAAACCTGTTTACGAGGTTCCAGCACCTTCAAAGTACACGGCACTGGAGTAGAGGCAGTATTAGTCTGCGAAGAGTTCTTAGGAGGAGACGAAGTACAGGGGAGTACAGTGAAGTTCGAGTCTCAAATCCGAAAAACAAATTTCGTCATCCTTACTTTGTGTCGTGTTCTTTCCCCTTCTTTCCTTGTAATCGGCAAATAAGAAAAAAACAAATGGTCTAGATTTTGTTGTTGCGTGAGCGTAAGCAAATTTATTTTCTTATCTTTTTTAAATTCGGCTTTGCGCAGCGGCTTTGATTTTGGTTTTCTGTCACTATCACTTGGACATTCGCTGTCTTCTTTCCTTGTCATCCCTTATTATTAGCAAATAAGAAAAAAAAAAACAAATGTCACACACATTGTTGTTGCGTTGCGAAGGCACAATTTCTTTCTTTCTTTCCTCATATTGGCAGCAACGTAGCTGGTTTGATTTCGTTTTTGTAATGAACACTTGCTGGTTCTTGCTGTTTTTTCTGTTTGCCTGGTAGTAAAGGTAGAATTAGCTTTACTATGCTCTGTGCATTGACTGCATAGAGTTCCTGCTTGAAGCGCCAACGTACTAAACCTACGTCCTCCCATTGAGTAGGGACCTAATAGGTTTCCCTTTCATCACCTATCCATTTATACCAAAAAATAACATACAAACAAAAACCTGACCTTACTTTACCCACCATTGAAATTTAACCAAGTCAACGCAATCAGCACCTGCGCCAAACCAATACATGTTCCTTTTTCGCTATCATTCCCACAACAATATCAATATAATCAAAATAAAAATGGGTGACGGCAAATAAAACAACCAAAACTAAGGTGATATACAGAAATTCCTTTTCATGCTAATTCCCGCCAAGAAGTCGCCTTCAGTAATTAGCAGAATGACGTTGCTACACAGCGGCCTGTGCTGCTACTTTGATGTTAATAGGAGACAAATAACATAAGCCAATATCTTCTTATTATTTGAAAAACGCTCAAAAAGCTCGTGAGAGAATTGTAACCTCTATATAATTCATACTCTTTGGTAAAAACAGTTAAAAGTTGTCACACACATAACTCCAATAAAAATGTACCCACAAGCTTTGAAAGACAACGGTTGTATATTGTTACAATTACCTTAACGCATGTGGTTACTAAGTGGAAATTGACATACTACAATTCACTATTATTACGATTGTGGTTGAATTTCAACCGAACACTAGTTATAATGAAAGCTCGACTCATGGAGGCATAAACGCCGAAACAAAGGAAGGAGCTGAAAAAAGTGAGCACAACAAATGACCGTTGGGTGTTGTAGCTACATATATATCAGCTATTTACGAAATTACGATAGGTAAAGGATCAAAGAAATATTGGAGTGAAACTTCTTTAGCGAGGTGTAATTCCAAAGAAGTGTTACGGAACTTGTGGCGCTTGAGAGACGTAGAGGGGATAAGCATTCGCTTGTCCGTCTGAAGCGTAGGATAATGAGTGTGAAAGAGAATTAGAATGAATGGCTTTGTTTTTGTCGTTGCTGCTTTGTTGCTGTTGTTGTTGTTGCTCCTGTTTGGTTTTGTTTGCCCCAATTATTTAGATTATTAATTATATATAATAGTCAAGTCGGCACCTACCGTGTGCTTAAGGTTTTATCCCGCTTTCAGTGTAATTTTTGCCTCGATGATATGGTTTTGTTTCTTCTAATATAATACATTTTTTTAATAATAAAGCAAGAATTTTTTGTCAAATATCCGAATATATATGTAAGATTTTGCGCATTGTTTAACAAAAGTGCATTAGTAGCACTTACCGTGGATTTCGGTACCTACCGTGTGACTTATCGGTACTTACCGTGTATTGTAATAAGTTTAAAAAAATGACAATTTCCATAGAATTTTTAAAATAATTATTCAATAAGACAATTTGAAGAAGTTCACATATTTATTTATTGAAACAATAATTCCAAGTCGTTGTCATGGTTGGTTGATGTAATTTTCTATTAGAAAATTAAATCAACCAAAAAAATAGATGTAAATGATGAGGAATCAATTGAATTAGATTTGAGCTTCTTTTCCTTTTGTTGTTGTTCTCTTCATGTTGTGTTTTCTTATTAATTTTTTCTTGCTCAATTTTTAGCTTCTCATTTTCTTTGGCCCTTTGAATTTCTTGCCATTTCCCAGCAGTTATAACAGAGGGCAACTGCTTTCGTTTACGTTTTTGTGTAGACTTTTGGTGTTTCGGGCAAAACAAAGATCATATATTGTAGCTTCTTAGCACACTTCATAATGGCAAAACTGTATAATTAAACACTTGAAGCAATAATTAGCACGAAAATACTGTAAGTGCCGAAGTTAAGAAATTAGTAGGCCCTTACCGTGTTTTTATGAAATCACTTTATTTACATATTCAAAGTATCATTCGTGTATATTTTGAAATAAATGTACCTTTAGCTTTGATTTTGGTTAAAAAAATTTTAATTTCTTCAAAAACTTTCAAATACACAATAAAATTGAGTTGATCACGCGAACTACTTTCTTAAGAATGAGCATAAGCAAAACAATTTTTTCCAATCCCTTTGTTGTTTGGTAACGGTACTTCGCACCTGTTTGCAAATTCCAATATTTTTCCGTGGAAAAATGGAAAAAATATTCTAATGCTTGTTAAGGAGAAGCAAAAAAACGAAACCGACACAGGGGCATTAATTGAGTAAAATTTTACAACAAAATGCACAGTAGGTACCGACACACGGTAAGTGCCGACTTGACCTATGCTTTCAAAACTAAAATTTCTTGTACGTCTAAGTTGTTCGATTTGCATAGGCTTTTGTGATAAGAGATGCGGGTGTATCGCGGGCAAGGTCGTGTTGCTTCTGTTAGCTACATATCGCAACGTTTGTCTTACAAAATAATGAAATAAATGAATAATAGGTATTATAGAACACAATTATGGTAATTATTTTAAAACTTGATTCCTACTATTTTGTTCAGCCTTTTCACTTCAGGTGAAGCAGATTTTTTTTTTTTTTTTTTTAAATTTAAGTACGGGTTTTGTCGCATCGTAGGCGGCGGAACGGGAAATGCTGCCGTTCTAATTTCGTTTTTCAATAAGTTTCAATGCAACAATCGCTGTTCTTTTCTGTTGCGCTGCACTCGTTGTTGCTACTTTCTATGTTGCTTGCTATCGTTGTTGTTTTTGTTGTTTCCTATTTTTCGTACCCTTGTGGCGTGTACGTTGTTTTCTTTCTTTGCTTCTCTTAAGGGCCAAATATACGCTTCAAATATTTGATCAAATCGATGTTGTTGTAATTTGATGCGTAGCACACATACTCAACAAACTGCGTTTGTCAAATTCCAAATTTATTTATTTATTATTATTTTACTTATCTTATCGGCACAAATTATCCGCACACGTCCGTTCACAGCTTCAAATTTAACGAGAATGAGATAAAGGCGCATCAGACGCTTCAAATGGTTGTCAAATTTGACGATATATTAAACAATTTTGATTTGTATCAAATGTTTGTTCAAATGCAAAAACAGCCCCACAGACACGTCAAATTGATTCCATTTTTTAGGGAACATTTGTTCAAATATTTGAAGCGTATATTTGGCCCTTTATACTTCCTATATATTTGTTCAATGGGAAACTTGCTATTTGTTTTTGTTCTTTTCTATTTCACTGCCATCGTTGTTTTTGTTTTTTATGTTGCGTGTCATTATGGTTGTTTATTATTTTTGTTTATTAGGTTTTGTATTTTAACGTTAAGATTATTACATAAGCATACGTAAAAACAAAAAGAAAAGGCTTTAGAAATGCACCAAATTTTGAGTGATCAGAATGATAGGGATACTGAAAAACTTAGCAGTTATGCTTAAAATTTCGTATATTTTTCCATTATGTTCTTATAACCGTTCTTTTAATAATCGCGATAAAGTTTTCGATCATTGTTCTGCTGAAATGTCAACAAAAGCGGCATATTTACAGCATATGGTAGAATTATCGGTTATCAAGGAATCCTTGGGTATGAAGCGATTAATTTTGCAATAAATTTGATATATCAGACCACGGCACATAACTGTTTTTTTTTTTTGTGTATACCTAACGTGAAACTGTGCTTTTCGTCACTCCAGAGTATATTGCGATTTTTTTGTCACCTTGTGATCCATATTAGGTTTTATGAAACAATGAAACTTTTTCCCTCATCATCCCCATGCTTTTCAATGGATTTTCCCGTTTTGAGGGCATTTCTAACATTTTCTGACCGTCCCATGATTTTTCTTTATCTACGAGTACAAATATTGAAACTTTCATAGTTAAACTATCATTTAGTTAATTAATTAATTTTTATTTTGTCCAATCACACGAACGGTGCATAACTTAATTGCATTATAATATATGGCAAGAACTCACGATGCACTATCCTATTGTATCGAAGAAAACAGTAAGCAAAACTTTAACATTTGACCGAACTTGGCATGCTTTTTTCGGTCTTGGCTCTTCCATTGGCATGATTGGACTTTGGTTTCAACGTCATATCCCATGCCTCGTCACCCTTTTGAGCAAAAAAGATCGTTGTTGACATCATTTTCTTAAATTGCAGAAAACCACCAACATTCAAAAGCACCCGTCACCTTTATGTCTCTCAATATATATTTGAAACTCACAAAACAGTAATATTTATTTTTTGTTGTATTTTGCGTTTCTTTTGAGTTGAAGTTGAGAACAGCTTTTTATGGCTTTGTTTACAAAGGCTAAACTAAAATTGAATAAAAATTGCATGTATATAAACGAAATGTGCTATTTTGTTGCTTACTAAGTCGAAGAAGTTATTTTATTTTCAATATGTGCGAGTGCGTTATTCATATTTGTATTAGCCTTGAACCTAAATTTCATAGTCCATTTCCACGTTATTTTTGTGTTAGTAAATTTATTTTTGCTTTTATTGTTTTTTTTTATTTATTTATTTTTTTATTTGGTGTAGTTTGGAGAATTTTGTATATGTGAGGGGAATTTTGTTATACGTGTTCAAAGTAAAAAACAATTGGGGGCCGCAAAATCAAAGTTATTAAGCTATAATAACAATAATATTGGAAAACTTGCCACCACTGTGAACTTAAACTCAACATTTTTGTTTTAATTATGTATATGTACATAATATACACACACGGATGTATTTACATTTTTTCTTTCTTTGGGCATATTGTAGTTGTATTGGTTTTGGGAATTTTGAATTCTGATAGGGTTTTTGAACGGAAGCTCACAAGCCTTGTCCATCTTATTTTGAATTTAATCTATTTTTGTGTTTGTGCGTGAGTTTTCATTCATCATTCGTTGAATTTTACTTTATACGTTTGACTGAAAACGAAACCATTATAGGATCACTCGTGTGTCGGCCTGTCCCACCTTTCAACCCCTTTGCTCCAAACCTTATTATAGGATCACTCGTGTGTCGGCCTGTCCCACCTTTCAACCCCTTTGCTCCGAACCTTATGGACTGATTAAGATGTGTGATATATCAAATAGAAGGGATTGTTGCAAGGGTCTTAAATATATTTTCCATATAATAATAATAATGTTACAGTTTAAGAAAATAGATCAAAATTGACCCATTAAGTTGTGTTATATATCAAATATATCAATTTTAAAATATATAGTCTTAAAAGTTGTTTACGAAATATAATACAGAAAATATTAACAATATAAATATTACATGCTACATTTGCAGTAGTCACTGAGATCTATCATTGAAGTAATTCAAAAAAATGGAATGACAGATCGTTTGAGTGACTTATTGAGTGAGCGTTGTACCAGTTACTTGCTTAAAGAAAATTATTGACGTACCGTTACCTACATTTAGGAACCAAATGCGTAAATGTCATTTTCTGACATTTGTGTTTTGTCATAGTCAACAAATTTGTTGAAACTTACTATAAAAATTTTTTATCTATTCGACCCAAATCTTGGCAAAAAAGTCATCATCAGTGAACCAAGCAGTTTTTTAGTGAAATGGCTTTGTCAACTAGCAAATATGCCGCATTTGAAGAGCAAGTAATCCGCAGCAGTATCTAGGATCTCCACTTCATCCTGAAAAACATACTATTTGGTGTGGATTTCGGTCAAGCCATAAATCTCCAGCCAGACGGTAAATGGTAATGGATTGCGATTTCGGGGTATGATCACTGAGTTTTTGTGGCCTCAATTGGATGGCATCGATCTGGACGACATGTGATTCGAGTCAGATGGCGGAACGTGTCACACATCGGAAGCTACAATACAGTTATTGCAACAACGGTGTCTAGAACGAGTTATATAAAGAAGCGACGATGTGGGATGGGCACCAATATCACGCTATTTAACGCCCTTAGACTTCTTTCGGTGGGGCTACGTTATTTCGCTAAATTATGCCAATATACTAACATCCAATGAACGATTTGGGAACAGCATCATTGAACCATGCATCTGGATCTCTCCAGCTCGACTTATGGAAGAAGAAATTTAGAAATGTTATTAAATGTTCGTTAAACTGCAAAAAAGTGTTCGTCACATCTTACTCAAAACTATTCACTTTTAAAGTTCAGACCCACTTCTCCTTACCAGCATAGTGAGTGTACGTTTGCCACAACGATCACCATAAAATGTGCTTCCTATGTAGAACCAAACCAAAAAACAATATATGAGTTCATCAACCCAAGCAGAAGAGTAACAACATATTCTAGCCATATGTAGTCCTTAGTTTTTGAAAATTTTTGTATATAAATCGGACATTTTCAAATAAAGATTAGTTAGAAAACATAATTTAATTCGTGCAAACTCTCCACAGTATATCTGGATTCAAGTATTAGCTGCAACGACGCTTTAGCCACTAGTCTACGTACCCACAAACATTTGCTGAGGATAATGTTGATACCCAGTCACTAGTTCAAGATACTACTTCAAGATCCTCTTAACTATAACAAATATTTAAAAAAATATAATGAGATAATTTTGTGCAATAGTTTAAAAGCTGCAAACTAGAGAGCTGCATGGTTACACTCAAAACGACTTTTGGTTATTTCGTTTGGTTATTGGTTAGCAGAAACGAATAAGTGAGTAATATCAACTTACTCAAATGGTTAAGTAGATATAGATATTGCTCAGAGTGGAACACTCATTCAACCAAAGCGAATCGGAATGAATGGAATAGATATGAATACAAAGTATTCTTGTCCCTTTTATCTATGGTATCTGTTCAATTTGTTAGTATCAATTTTTTGTTTTTTCGGCTAATGTGGTGCCGTTGAGTGAAGAAAGAAGAAGAAGGTCTACGTAAAAGAGAGACATGAACTAAGCGTGTGGTTTTTGCACAGAAAACAACCCCTTAATTTTAAAGAATATTTATTTATTTATTTACAAGATTAAACCTAATATATACAAATACTAAATTTAATATTAATTTTAACGAGTAACGAGCTGCTAGGGCCTTTGACTCGCGATTCTATTATAACAGTATTTTTAAATATTTATGTTGGAGTTTTTAATTATATATGTTGGAAATGTTTTGTGGGGAGGCAGTTGTTAAAAGATTGGATGGGACTTGGTAGCCAAAGAGGGATACCTTAGTGCTCTCCAAGTGTTGGCAGACGTTAAGAAGGTGGTCTACGGTGAGAGAGCAAGGTGGACGGACCGATCCGTTGAGCAGGTGTTGATATGTGTCCCGTGTGTGACCTATACGTAGGCGGATGAAACACCGGCACGCGCGTCGAGTTGAGTTGGATGGAAGACAGATTTTGGAACATGTTGGGTTAATGGCCGAGTACCGGTGGTGGAAATGGGTCCATTCGAACAATTTCTTAGTACGTAGGTCGCAGCAAACGAGGTTTTTTAGTTCTTTTGTGCTGGTGGGTGTAAAGTAGTGTGTTAAGGCGTTGATGATGAGTCGAGCTTCCCTGTCGGCCCGTTCGTTCCCGAATATCCCCTGGTGGCTGGGAGCCCAGAAGATGGAGATTTTGTTGTGGTGTTGAGTCTAAAGTTTCCGGATGTCCCGAATAGTAAAGTCGTTGTGTTCGTGATTTTGTATGGCTAGTATGGAGGATAGGCTGTCAGAGCAGATTACAAATTTACCACCGTTCTTGATGGCAAATTGGCAAGCCTTTAATATAGCAAAGGCCTCTGCCGTGAAGATGCATGTCCAGGCTGGAAAAGGACTTATAAAGTTGGAAAATGTGGCGGTGGTAGAGTAAGACTTTTGCAGAAGGTGGTGCAGCGCCGGATTGTAGAGACACTTGTAAAGCCGTTTGTTTAAAGCTGTCAGCGAAAGTCTTGGCAAGGAGACGATTTGGTGTCGTGTAGAGCTTGGGGATGAGTTGCAGAGTTGTTTCCTCAATCCTTTCCGCAATGGATAGCAACCCAGCTTCAGCAAGAATGCAGGAAGTAGGAGAGGTAGGAAAAGCGCCGATGGACCGCCGTATAGCTGCGTGATAGGGCATTTGTATGTTTCTTATATGAGCTTTGGAACACCACCCAAAGATAGGCAGGCCATAATCGATTTTGGAGAGCATTAGGGCACGTGTTATATTGTTGAGGGTATTTATGTGGACACTGGAGTATTTGGAGCTTAAAAATTTAATAATGTTAAATCTAGAGTCTAATTGTTTTTTTAAGTTGATACAATGTTGCCTATAAAGTAATTTCGAGTCAAAGGTTATACCTAGAATTTTTAAGTGATAAACAACTTTTATACGTTTGTTTTTAACATATATGTCGGAAAAATTGCATCGGTGCTTACGGTCGATATGCAAAAGTTGGCATTTTTCAATGGAGAGGGATGCTCCGGACCAGATTCCCCACGATTCCAAGTCATTTAAAATGTAGGAGAATTTATCCCTTGCAGAGTCGTTATCTTTGATTTTGGTGAAGAAGACGGCATCGTCAGCATAAACCGATACCTTAATATCTTTATATCTGGAGAAGATAGTGTTTATTTGTTCGAACGCTGTTACAAATAAAATCACCGAAAGTGGGGAGCCCTGAGGGATCCCATTGAACAGTTTGTGGAGATTGGATGTGGTGTCATTGACCCGAACTCTAAAGGTGCGATTGGTCATAAAAGCCTTTATAAGGTTATAAAGTTTGGGACCAATACCCCAGAGCTCAAGTCGATTGAGCACTGCATGCAGACCCACGCGATCAAATGCCCTTTCAAAATCAGTCGCTAAGATAGAGACATGATTTTTTGACGAAAGGGCGTCGGACGCGAAGTGTTGAATTCGCAATAACGCGTCCATTGTACTATGTCGCTGTTTAAACCCAACTTGGTTATGGGAAATAAGATGGTGCCGGGATATAAACCACATTAACCTACGTGCGACAATTTTTTCAATAATTTTTGCTGGACAGGAAATAGTTGGGACAGGAAATTGGGCAACTTGTTGGTTTAAGTACCCAGTGGTCCAAGTATCAGAAAAAAATTAAAATATTTGTTTTGGAAGTACTCCCAATTGGCAATGCCAGTTTTATATTTGGATATAGGGGGACTTTTGTCGGGGGAAAAATTAATTGCAACCGTTAATGCAATTGGATAATGATCGCTTCCATGTAGGGAATTGAAGATGAACCAGGTACATCTGTGGGCAATTATTGGGGATACTAATGATATATTTACTTGGGTAAAGGTACTGTGGGATGAAAAGTGAGTGGGTGAACCGTCATTCAGCACAACCAAGTTGGCTGCAGTGATGGCCCGTTCAATGGTTTTATCACGTGAGTTAATCTGATTGGAGCCCCTTAAGTGACTCCAAGCATTAGAGTCACCCAACATGATTAACGGACCTTTAACTTGCTGGAGAGTGCAGAGTATGTCGTTAGAAGTAATGCTTTGGCTGGGAGCGATATAAAAGTTTAAGATAGTGATAGGGATATTAAGATTGAGCTATAAAGCGGAGCAGAGGAGGTTGGAGTTAATTATATTATATGTATGGGGGATGTGACGTTTAATAAGCACGCCCACACCTTGTTTGGCTGATGTGTTGTGAGGATGGTTGTGAAAGTGGGCTGTGTATGCCTTGGGGCAGATAAAATTATTAAAATTGTGGGGCAAGTGTGTTTCTTGCAAACATAAAACATCGGGTGAGTGGTCATTTATGATTAATAAAAGTTCGTTATAATTGTTGAAAATGCCGTTTACATTCCACTGTAATATCTTAATAGACATTGCAAAGATATAGAAGGGATGTTTTATGTTTGCGAGAGGAATAAATGCAATGGAAGGGGACTTGACTACAAGTTAGGTTCTCCCATTGATTCATCAAAATGAGGAGATTGTAAAGAAGTAGATGAGAATGAGTCATATGAAAGTATTGAGTCGTTTGGTTGTTTTTGTTCAGTTTGTTTTAAAAGTTGATCTGCTACGGTAGCAACAGAAGTGTTTTTGAGTGTTGCAATTTTTTCTTTAGGTGTTATTGGAGAGAATGTTGTGTTGGAAGGGATGGGTAGAGGGGATGGGTAAAGTTTGAGACGGGGGGTATTTAATTGAGTGTCTGTGCTGGTGGGCGTGGGCACTTTGGAAATTGTGTGTTTCCTATCAGAAATAATAGTCTGATGCTTACCATGCTTAACAATTAATGCCGTCTATCTTGTACCATATTTCCTGAGTTACTCCTATATGCTGTTACATTTTTTATAACTATAATTTACTGTCCTGAAGAAGATCAAGCGAATTTATGAGTTAAAAATGGCATGTGTGTTGTTGCACAAGTTATTAAAGATATGATTATTAATGCACCCAACTCTTTCTACATGGTCTTTTTTTACACGATTTTGAAATAACACTGTTTACAAAATAGATAAATACAAATTTTGAAGTGACGTTTCTTCGAATCGAGAATTAAATTACAAGGCTATTTGACGGAAATACATTAAGATTTGTCTGTGAGAGAAGAATAATAAATTTTAAAGTGTTGAAAGAGAGAGAAGGGCATGCGGCAGAATTAAATACTACAACAACAAGAGGAACAATGGCATGCTGAAAACTCAATAGTCAGATCATGCTGCCGGCACAACGAAAATATCAAATTGGTTCCCCAAATTTCGTACAGGGAATTTACTCACGTGGCAAAAATCTGTAAGGTGAACAAGTTGGGTAAGTGGGTTTTGCATGAGCTCGATGGAGCTCAACAAAAGCAAAAGCGTGTAGAAGCTTAGTAGTTATCGTTTTTCTCTCGTCTAAATTCTATCCATTTTTAGGGTTCCGTACGTTTTAATGAAAAACGCAACTATTATAGGATGACTCATGTGTGTGTCTGTCCCACTGTTCCAGCCAATTTACTTCGAATCTACTGGACCGATCAAGTTGTGTGATACATAAAATGAAAGGGCTTGTTGATTGAGTGGATATAATTAAAAATTTCGTTCGGTTTGGTTAAGTGAATTTTCAATTGACTACAAGGCAAAATGAAAAATATTCTGTTGATTCATTATTATTTTCAGTCCACTCAGCCTGCGCAATAGCAGAATTTTTTTTCGCACACAAAATTTAAGGGTTGTTTTCTGTGCAAAGTAACTGCTAACTCGCACTTGGCAAAATTTTTTTTACTTCTCACTAAGACTCTAATACCCTAGTCGCACTGTATTGAATCACGGTGACGCGTCTGTCGTTTAGACTTTAATTTCCGAATCACAGCTGTTTTTTGTTTTGGGTTATACACACGTTGACAAATTGTGAGAAATGATAATTTAAAAAAAAAATTCGATTTGTGGAAAAAATTTATATTTTAGAATCAATTAAACGTGTTTTCAGACTGAATTGGGGGAAAAAAAGCTTTGAACTTTAATTTTTACTTATTTTTTCTTTGTGATATGATCAGCTGTTTATTGTATTGGCGCACAAAAAAAAAAAGAAGTCTTGAGAATGGCAATTTTCAACCAAAAAGTTTGCAACATTGTCAGAAATTGCCAGCCCTGGTCAGAATCAGAGGCGAAACAATTTATGATTCGACGGTGATTCGAATCATATTCTACAACAACAGCCCCTGAAAGACGTCCCTTTCCGGGATATATAAATATATGTGTTTATATACTTTTGAGATTAAATGAATCTCCCGGTTCAAGAGATCCATTCAATGCATCAGGTCGTTTAAGAGGTCAGTATCATCAGTCAAAAGTGAGTCTTCCGGCTACTTGTCCCACAGTCTTATCCTGTTCCTAACGGCTATATATAATGCTATATTGAGGCTCAACCATTTTCCCTCTCATTGTAAGTGCGCTGAAGTTACGATTGCCAAGCAAGCAATTATAATACTCCTATCCTTCGTTAGCTTACTGGCTGTGCTCGATTATACATAGTTCGATTATGGCCACTGTTGGGTGAAGTTAATTTGATCCTATTTCACCAGTTCGGATTCAAAGAATGGCACGGGCCCCGGAGCAGTGACCCCGGGTGGTGAAAGAGCATGACCACTTTACAAGACAAGCAGTATTGCCAAGCTGCTTTCCTTAATCTTGTAAACCCTGCGATCTCCCTAACCCTAAACCTCACCTTTTACACGGTTCGCTTGTTTAAAGTGGTGCAAAAAAGACATGACCGCTATATAGAAATGTACATATGTTTTTTTGCTAATTGCAAAATGTCGTTACATGTCGCTAAATGCTCATCAGAAAGTGCATCACACTGGACAACAACAGGCCAAATAGCTTTCCAGCATTTCTTCAACGTTGAAGGCTTAATCAGACTGCGCGCATAGAATTATCAATACAATTTTTTAATGTTAAGCACTTCCAGCAGAAGTGATATTAAATTCTTCACTTCTTCTTACATTCAAAACTTTGAATAAAGGTTTTTTTTTTCCATATATTTACCAACTCCGGGCAGAAAATGCTTCTCAAACCATTCAGTAAAAATTTTAGCGGTTACCCAACCATTTTTATTGGCCATCCAGTCAACAGATGGTAATTTAGGCGGTGGTCACCGGTTAAATAGCCCACAAGCAGTCTTAGGTCCGACCTACCAATGGCTAATTTTGGAGGGGTGACTCTGGGGGAAATCAGCAGTTTAGCTTGACGAAGGCCCTCTCTGCTTGGTTAAAGGTCTAGGGTGACAACTCTGAACCATTCCTCGATTAATGACTTGCCCGTTGCCCAGCTAATACCTATATATGCTTCAGGGCCAATGAATCTGTAGGAGGACCCAGCCCTCGCCAGTTCACCAGCAGTTTCATTACCCTCGACGCTTTGGTGACCAGGTACCCAGCACAACGTGGCCCTATTGTGTCGCGACAGTAGCTGGAGGGAATCAAAACAGTCCCTTACACTCCTGGATAGCTATATTTTGTCCTCTTGGTCCCTTTGCCAGGAGGTTGCGCTCACATATGTCTATGGCGCGGATCTCCGTTTGGAATACTGTGGGCCATTTGGCCGTGGCAATGGAGATCCATGTATTTGGTTAGAAAATCCCGGCTCCGGTACCCGTTTTCATTATAGAACCACCAGTGAACCATGTGTTGCCACTGGGTGTAGGGCTAGGGTTACCGACTTCCTGTTCAGCTCTGTTTTGGAAGAGAAGCGTGAAACGCCGCCCGAAGCGCAATTCCGAGGTGATATGGTTTGTTCTGGTGCAGATTCAGATCCCAGGCATTACGCTAAGTATTTCCGAGTGACAGTGTCTTTGAAAGGCATGCCAGATTTTAGTTGAATGTTTAGAGCACTAGTTGCGGCTGACCTTCTAATAAAAATATGTAAGGGAGTGAGTCCAATGATCGTGTCCATGGCAGCCGTCGGGCAGGTTCGCATGGCCTCGGCCATAGCGAGGCACGTAAGGCCTTGGAGCTTGTCGCATTACCGGATGGCTGTTGCTTGAAGCATCTTGGGCCACCATACGATAGCTGCTCATTACGAGCACATTACGTCCGAGATAGTTCTTTCGAATCTCCCCGACACAATAATGGCGAGGTCATCTGCGTATCCTACGATCTCATAGCCAAGCGAGCTTATCTTAGCCAAAATATCGTCAATGACGAGGGACCAGAGTAGCAGGGAGAGAATTCCGCCCTGTGGACAGCCCTTAATTGCTCTTATGCAAACGGTGCTATTGCCCAACGAGGACGAAATTTCGCGCTGTTTTAGCATGTACCCAGGCTGTTGTATGATTATCGTTGTTTACGTTTATATTCCTATAGCCCAGTGTTTTAGTAATAAAATCATAGCCGGTGTTGTCGAAAGTTTCTTCCACGTCTAGGAATGCACACAATGCAACTTCTTTCGACTGGAGTGAGGTTTCAATCTTACCGATGAGGTGATGAAGGGAAGCTTTGGTTGATTTGCCCTTCATGTAGACATGTTGGTTCCTGTCAAGAGGAATCATTTTTTCATGCCTTTGCCTGATATGGAGCTCGACTAATCGCTCCATAGTCTTTAAGATAAAGGAAGTTAGACTTATTGGTCTGTATGATTTGGGTAGTTCCATAGGCCGATTGCCTTGCTTGGGGATAAAAACGACTGTCACCTTCCTCCATGACTGTGGTATGAATCCCAAAGTGAAACTTGTCCTAAAGAGACCAATTAGTGGGGGGTAATTATGTCCAGGCAGTTTTGCAGCAAAGCTGGAAAAATACCATCGCCGCCCGCTGCCTTAAAAGGCTGGAATGAGGAGATAGCCCAGCGTAGCTTGTCTGCGTTAAAGATTACTCCAGAAAGGCTGCTAGTCCGGCTTCCCGAGATCCATTGGTAAGGGGAGAGTGCTTGCAGCAAATTTGAGGTGGTGCTAGAACCAGAAAAGTGAACCAGGAGTAGATATTCTAGGGTCTCTTGCCCGCTGTTCGTAAAAGACCATTTTAACTTTTTAGCAAACCTATGCCATTCGACGGGGCCTTGGCTAACACTTTTTGCAGACGGGCTACTTCGGAAAGCGTTTGCAATTCTTCACCGTGCCAGCGCCATATCAAACGCATGGCTCGTCTAATGTGTGTGTTATAATCGGTGAGCGCGACCTTATATTCGCACCACTGACCAGAACGTTTAGCTCTGTTGAATAGTTTCCTTACTATCTGTCTTTTAGTAGAGAGCACCTCATTCCACCACGGGACCTTACGTCTGCTATGCGTGGTGCGCTTTGTGTTGCTCTGCTTTAAGGACTCTATAAGCACCTCGTTAAGTTGTTCAGCTTCATCGTCTATCTCGTATGTACAGCTGATGCTTCATCTAATTTTAGATAAAGGTCCTAGTACATCTTCTTTGGAGGATAGATTGGGGACCGAAGTTGAGAGCAGTCGGGGATATGAAAACGGACGTGCATATGATTCGACAACGTGGCTTCCTCAGAGACATGCCAGTCCCATATGGACTGGCTTATGGCCCTGCTGGCAAGGGTGAGGTCAAGTACCTCCTGCCTGGAAGCGTCGGCAAAGGTTGGTTTGCACCCCCTGTTTGCTATATCGAAATTGGAGCTCATAATATAGTTAAGAAGGTACTCACCCCTTGTGTTGATGTCACTGCTTCCCCAGATTGTTTGGTGGGCATTAGCATCGCAACCGATAATTATTTGTCGATTTTTACGGCGACAGTGCTCGACTAGCGTCTGGACTTCCAGTGTTGGGATGTTCGTGCTGTCCGCAGGGAAGTAAGCTGAAGCGAGGACAATTTCCTGCACGCCTGTTGTCGTAGAAACCTCCACGATGGCCACTGTATGGTCTCTATGGATAAATTGGTTAAGTGGAGTGTAATTGATACTATTATCAATTAAGATAGCCGTGCGAAGGGTTTCCCCGAGCTGTGGTACAGCAACTTACCTGATTGGGTCGCTAATCCACGAACGAGGCCACCTGTCAGTGTATTAGTGCGAGGGTGAATTTGTTTTCGGGGAATAGTCTGCATTTTAATTTTCATTTGGGTCTTTCTTTAGGGAGTCTTTCTTTCTTTCACCAGGTCGCTGCGCTTTGCGGTGCGTGGCCCCTTGCCACGAGCGCCCTTTATGACTCCCTGCCTCAGCGAACTCAGGTTGGAAGCCGGCCTTGTCCTAGTGCCTTCCACATTTCCGGATGTTGATGCCGAGGCAGAGAGTAATGATCCGCTCCGCGAGTTCGGTCCCGCGGCTGACGGTTTAGCCAGCTTAACATCCTGGCCAGCACAGGCAGCTGGCTTTGGGGCGGGGCCACCACCGCTCGGGGGGCCGGCAGGCACTAGTAAGCCATTTGTCGTCGAGGTGGAGGATAAGGCAGTCTCGATGGTTGACATCCCTGAGGTTGCGGGTGAAACCATGGTGGGCACAGTTGTCGGCGCGATTGTTGTTTGCTGGACGTTGTTGGAGGGTTTTAAACCCTTTCGGCCCAGGCGCCGCTTCTTCGGTCGCAGCGTGGATCTCAGCAGCAGGGGGCACCCGCTCCACAGCAGCTGCAGCACTCCCTCCAGTTTCCAGTTGGGCGCTACCAGGCTGACGCTGATTGCAGTTGTCTTTCAGCATCAGCTTTATGTGGCCAAAGCGGTAGAGGATGATGCCCTTCCGTGAGGCCAGGACCTTGTAAGTGACATCATCGACAACGGCTAGGAGTGCAATTGGTGGCCATTCGCCGCGCGGTGCACCACCTTCTATGGAGCCACTTCCGGAAGGGAGTTCTGGGCGGGTATGAAGGCGAGGACTTTCTCATTGCTGAAATAACCGCTATGCGGGAAAAAGCCACGAATAACGTGCGTCTTCGGGAAGTGGTCTTCATCGACAAGTTCGGTGTCCATAGAGCACTTCTCTATGATGCAAACCAGGTTGTTTCTCAACCATATTACTGTGAAGATCGTGGAACAGGTTATCTGTAGCCAGCCGGTTCGGGGGACACATCCCTCGAATTCTGGTTTGAGGTTGTCATCCGGTTTTTCGATAACAACCTCAAAGATAACCTCTTGCAGCAGTGATATATGCTTAGTAGTAAGGGGCCGGTTGTGATAAACCCGGTTGTGCTTGCTACCCGGCTGTAGGAGGTTTTGTCAGACCCCACATGAATCCGTTTAGGTTATTTGGTATTATTCATACCGGGCAATTGCTCCTTAGAGCGTATTCTTTTGATGACGGCTTTTATCGCCGCTTTTGGAAAGCTCTAGAGCCTCTGCCCTACAGTACCCACTGTTTAACGCGTGCTTGAAGCGCCTGCGCCCTTTGGTAGTTAGGCGGACAAAGGCTGGTCCTTTGGCCAAATAAAATTGGTGCAGTTGGATGCAGACACCATTGTACGGTTTGACTCCGAATCCGAGGACATTGAATCCTCCGACATGGTCGTCAAGGCGCAGTTTGGTGCCTCCACCGAAAAACCAGCAGACTCACCCTCTCTTCATTGGGTAGTTGGTCAAATCACAACCTCTTGTACGTTCCCAATGGCTTCGCCTTGAGATGAATGATGCATTTAGAGCTGCATCGCACTTATTTAAGTTTGTGTTATGTGTCATTTTGATCCCACGAGTATTTGGGAAGAGAGGTCACCCACGGCAGAGCCCGTTACCGCGGTAGGTCTAATTGAAACTGGAGGGCAACAGGTATCCAGAGTCCGCATATTAAAGATCAGGCACCCTCCTGACCTCCCTAATCGTACGCTGTTCCACCGTGGATTAGGGTGTTTGCTTTAAGAGAGTAGCACATCTCTCCGCCCGACTACAATTAGCCAGCATCCCAGGCAGAGACATGACCTTGCCGTGAACCTATTACTAGCCGCCCCCACGAAGAGGGTGTAGTTGCACTACCAGCAGTGTTCATAGTTACGGCACGCACACCAGTGTGTTTCGTGTTGGTATCTCTGTGAACAGCTCGGCGGCCTACTACGGTATCTATAGGATCATATAATTTTACATCGCCAGGAACTTTTCCTGTAAAGTTTTCATTTTTGTGGGTGAAACTACTGCTCTTTTGCAAAGCCATGCCCTTTTTTTAACTAAGGCACCAAAAAGTTTTTTTTTGAATAAACTTTTGTTAAGTTAATATAAATTTATGTAGATACGCAGTCACTACTTGTATGGAAAGATTCCGTCTTTTCTTTTATTTTCTCATGCAACCTTGCAAGCTATATTGCTTTGATGATATCGATGAAAATTGGCATATTTTTCTGTTTTTGTTTACAAACCCATCCCTCTTCCATTTATGGGAAATCATAAAATTTTAGGGTTTGCCGTTTTCCTGGCTCAGCGGCAAATTTTAGAATTTCAAATTGTTTCTTTTTTATTCTTTTTATCACTGTGTACCTTAAAATCGTTACAAACAGCTTTTATCGATACAACAATTTACAATTAATACAATTTTAATTTACCTAAAATTTCTCCTTTTTGTTTATCAATCTTTTGGTGAACGCCATCACTGTCGTGGAATATACTGATAATGAAAGACAGTTCATCTTTATGAATAAGTAAAAACAAAAAACACAGTCAGAAGAATAACAGATGACTTTACTTAAACTTAAACATAAAGTACTTAAACATAAACTTGCAGTTGAGGTCAACTATTTTGAAGAGTTTCAATTACAAAGGTTACAATTGCGCGTATCGAGGGTTGCGCTTACCTACTTTGTACTGTATTTATATTACTTGAGAGCTCGCTTCGAGACACTGTGCATACTGTTGGCCAATTAATACACACGTCTGTTTCCTTTCACAGCACGAAGCAGACTGACTTATTTCTTTCGCCTTTTGGGCATTCACACATTTGACATTCACAGAACTTTCTTCAGCTACGTTAACTAATACAACAAAAAGTTTTTTTTTTTGAATAAACTTTCGTTAAGTTAATATAAATTTATGTAGATACGCAGTCACTACTTGTATGGAAAGATTCCGTCTTTTCTTTTATTTCGAATATAACTTTCTGCAAAATTGGAAAATAATAAATATATATATATATATATGAAAAAATAAATTGTTGGCGTGTGTGTTTATTTGTTTGTGATTTTTTTAGCTTAAAAAATTAATTACTTTTAATTTATTTTTATTTTAACAGACTGCAAAAGAAACAACAGAACAACAAAAATCAATTTACAAGGAGAAAGAACGGAAGACTAAACAAAAACAAAATAACAAAAAAAATTGCCTACTTTAAAACAAACAAAAAGTATTTAGCCTTATAAAAACCGAAACAAAAGTCTAGTTGTAATAAAAACCTATAATAAAATAATCAAAGTAAAAAGAATTAATAATAATTAATGAAAAACATATTCAAGGACAAGAACAGTTCCAAAGAGTGTGCCTAAGCCAAGTAAATTGCGAAACGAAACATAAATAGCGACGAAACAAAACGAAACTACCGTAAAACGGAAGATATCGTACGAAACGAAGTGTGTGTGCGAACGTAAAAACAGCGAATCAGAAAAAGTGAGTGATAGACAAAGGGAGAGTGCGTGCGTACACCCGTTTCTGAGAGCTTTACTGCTAAAATCGTAAAACAGGCGTACGTCGCACATAACATAAGCAAGCCTGAGACGGCATAGTTTACTGCAGAAACATATATTCGGCAGAACAGTGGCGAAGGGTAGAGGTAAACCAATGTACATAAGCAATAATAGTAACATTGGTATGGCCACACTGTTACAACAGCAGAAGAAGGACATTGTAAAGGGTGCAGTATCAGCAACAGCCACGACAGTCACGGCACCACCAGCAACGACAACGGCTAACTCAGAGCTCGGGCCCAACAATGACAGTTCGGCATTTCTAAATAACAGTGTAACCGTTGGCAGTGGCACCCCCGGTGTCGGTGGTGGCCACCATCGTAACATCAGTGGGGTAGGCAGCGGCAACGCCAGCAACAACATATACAACCTCCCTGTCGGTACCACTGTTGTCAGCAACAGTGGTGCGAAGGGTATTGTTATAAGTGCAAGTTCATTATTGCATTATCCGAATTCGCAACAATCGATGTCTAACGGCGCCGCAATTGCCTCCTCGAACATCATCAACTATCAACAATACCAACAGTTGCTGTTGCAACATCAGCAGCAGCAGTTTTTGTCCGGCGCATCAACGTCGACATTAACGTCGACATCAACCACAGCGGCAGCTGCAGCGGTGGTCGCGGCAGCGTCATTGCCACTGCGTTCATCAATTGCCAACAGCAACAATAGCACGACGTTGTCAACAGTCGCAAATCGTGCAACGACTACAGCAACAACGGCAGCTGCAAAACGTGTGCTAAACCCACACGAGATGGTGACAACTAGTGGCGTATCGGCAGTTAACAGCAGCAATTCGGGCAATGGTTTGTTTATGATCGCAAACAATGCAGCAGAAACTGCGTTGGGTACAACGACAGCATCAGCAACACAAGGCATATCGCCGCCGACGGCCGCTATAGTAACAGCAATTAATCCAGCTGTTAGAAATAAAGTTATTCAGCTGCAGCAACAATTGCAACGGCGTCAGCGTGACCAACAAGAACTGCAATCCTTACCCATAAAAACACAATGTTCCGTCAATCCGCAACGTACGCTTACCTTCTTGCAGAATCACGGGTCGACGGTACCGCAACCCACAGCGGTGACGTTAAATCAAAATCCTGTATGCATAATAACGCAAACAACAGGAGCGAAGTCAACGGTTACAACACCAGCGGCAGGAACAGCCTTTATCAGAAGAGCAACACCAACTGCTACGGTAACGGCAGCAGCAGCAAATACAACATTAACAAACACTTCGAACAGCATACGATACTTTGCGCAGATTGGTCAACAGCAACAACAACTACAGCAGTTACAGGCTGTGCTAATCAAGCCACGCGGAACCACTGTAACTACCAATAATAGCAGCAACACGAACAACATAGTGTTGCTCAATCGCAACATTGCGAGTAGTGGCACTGCCGGTAACAACAATACAATCCAAACACTTGCCCAGATACGTCCCCAACAGCAGCAGCAATTGTTGCAACAGATGCGCTACACAAGCGTCACCACATCGACTGCCTTAACTACAACAACATCATCAGCAGCAGCTATAGTTCCTAATGGCTACAATATTCTCGGCTTTAATACCAATAACAGTAACAGTAACCTCATACTTATGAACAAGGCCACCATATCCATCAGCAACAGCGTCAGCCGCATTGTCAATAATGTTAATATCAATTCGGCAATGAAAGTAGAGTATGAGTCTGCAACAAGCAATAATTGCAATCATGCCGATGATGAAGTGATCAACAACAATGTCAACAAAATCGAGGATCCCCAAGTAGATCCTGAACCGGAAGTGGACATTGTAATCAATAATGTAGTATGCACGTTTAGTGTGCATTGCCATTTGAATCTGCGCGAAATCGCGCTGCGTGGTTCGAACGTTGAGTATCGACGTGAGAATGGTATGGTGACGATGAAATTACGTCGCCCATATACGACAGCTTCAATTTGGTCCTCGGGACGCATTACATGCACCGGTGCTACATCTGAGGCACAGGTAAGTACGAATAATTTATTGGTTGATTCCTTGCTAGATAATCTCGTACTAATCATCTCTGTGTGTGGGGGTTTGGATGTTTTTCACAATAAAGGCAAAGATCGCTGCACGTCGTTATGCACGTGTCCTGGCAAAGCTCAGTTTTCCAGTTCACCTGCAAAACTTTCGTATTGTCAATGTGCTTGGTACATGCAGCATGCCATGGGCTATTAAAATTGTCAATTTCTCTGAATTTCATCGTCAAAATGCCAGCTACGAACCGGAATTGCATCCGGGCGTTACCTATAAGATGCGAGAACCCAAAGCAACTTTAAAGATTTTCTCAACGGGTAGTATAACTGTCACTGGTGAGTAAACGAGCCCATTAGCAACTCGAGATAATGAGCAACTCTCCTTTATTATATTCGTCTCCTTTTCTATGAACTCCAATAACGCTAAAACCTTTTCAGCTGCGAGTGTCGCCAATGTACAAGCGGCCATCGAACACATTTACCCGCTTGTCCATGAATTCCGTAAACAACGTTCGCCGGAGGAAATGCAACAACTGCGCGCAAAGCAAAAACAGTTAGTAACTGCTGATCCAGTAGAAGATATACTCCTTAAAAGTGTCAGCGGTGATAATATGATGAATCCCGTTGACTATGCCGACGCAATAGATAAAATAGACCACGTTTACGGCAAGAGTAAACACACCGATATGCGTAGATCGTCGTGTGAAATAGCAACATCATATTCGTACGGTGGTATAGCGACGGTTGCTTTGACGACAACCAAACATAACTCAACAATAGCTGCGGGATCATCTTTCACCAGTAGCGGCGCCAGCAACAGCAACAGTTCAACAACTAACAGCACGACGAGCAGAACTAATGCACGTCGCAAGGCCACGGAGACGTGGGCATCGAAGCAACAGAACAAACGTCCCTGTTATACGGGCGGCAGTGCCTTTGCCACAGCCACCACGGGTAGTAATTTAGCGGTTCGAAATCGCAGCGTGGGTGCTAGTAGAAGTGGTTTCGGTGGCAGTGGCGCAATTGCTGCTAGCACCAATAGTCGTGGTGCTACTGCTGCAACTACTGATGCCGGTAATAATAGAGCGATGAATAAGGATAAGGAAGACGCCCGCACCCTTGGACGCATCTATTCATATAAGTTGATGCAACAGCGACAAAAGGAATGTCAATCGCGTCAAGATGATATTGAGGAAGAAGATGCCGATGATCCAGAGGCATGTGAGTTTGATCCGGATGAGCTGATCGAAGTCGATGAGAATGCCCTGTAAGCTCTACGGTACGGTAGATGCATCGTGCGCGATGTTACATCTACCTTTTATACAAATAGAGCAAGAGGAGAACAACAACCACAAAAACGAAAGCAAACACACAACAACAAACAAAAATGCCAATGCCAAAATTTAGTAGTTTAGTGTATGTTAAATTATATTAAAATAGATAAAGACGGCGAAGAAGAACATAAGGATGGAAAAAAGTGCTAAAAGAAAAAGATTAATGAAATAGAAATAAATGTGAATGAGACTTTAATTATACGAAAATAAAAGAATATCAAAAGTTGAACAAAAGATTGAGAGAAAAATATAAAAAAGAGGAAAAATACAACAACATAAAAAACAAGAAAAGCATTTAAAAACTTGGCAAATAAAGAATAAATTCAACCCTCGTCGAACAAAAAATGCAGTGCAAAATACAATCAGGAGAAGCTGATTGCAACAACAACAAAACAACAACTCAATGGATACAAAGTTAACCAAATATTGTATTTAAGGTAAGCATCATAGCAAAATTAAATTATATATTCAGCAGTCGCTCATAAATTAGAAACTTCTTGGAAATTAGAATTGGTTGGAAAGTAGAGGTGATACTGGGCAAGGATTGGAATGGTCTAAAAATTAAGCCCAAGGCCACTAAGATAACATCCAGGTATACTGACGACAATACAACTAAGAAGGCCGAGCCGGTCCACGGCCTTATTGATCTAATATGTCATAAGTGTATACCTTTGAGAGGAACGCCCACCCTTTTTAGGTGGATAGTTCAACTGAAACTAAATATTTTTATCGTTACTTGCGCGGATGTGAATGATGTTTTTGGGATATTGTATGCAAATATAACTTCCTCGCAACTGAACACGAACATCTCAGTAACGGACGGCAATGAAAGAACGTAGACATAACCTAATAAAAATGTCTGAAGCCCATTCAACGGATTTTGTTGTAACGGAATTGTAGGCCAAAAAAAAACATGTACATATATTTCAATTAACAACAGAAATACTCGGAACTATTTAAAATTGTTTCTTTAGGGTGTACCTGTTTTGAGAGCATTGGAACATACTTGAGTATAACGAAAATAACCAGATGATCCAATGAATTGGTTGATAGATCCACAATATAATTAGTCACATTCTTCATTCATATAACCTCTTCGCAACTGAACACGAACATTTCAGTAACTGACGGCAATGAAAGAAAGTAGACATAATCTAATAAAAATGTCTTAAACCCATTGTTTCTTTAGGGTGTACCTGTTTTGAGAACATTGGAACATACTTGAGTATAACGAAAATATCCAGATGATCCAAACGAACTGGTTGATAGATCCACAGTATAATTAGTCACATTCAATCACAATTGAAGAAATCTTTTTTGCATTATGTTATATTTTGTAAAATAATAATCAAGAACTCCAGAAATTAGAGCATACTAGCTATTACGTCTACTTTTGAAACCAACTAGAACTAATTTATGAGTCTCTATTTTGTAAACGTGTTATATACATATAAATATATAGACTAATATTTTCTCTTTTGTGATTTTTTCTCTTATTTAATTAGACTTTTGTTAAGCTGCCAGTTTCGTTAAGCAGCTCTTTCTCTATAAAAATAATATAAGTAATAAAGCTATAAACAACAATAGAAATCAAGGATATTTAAAAAGGAAGACTAAGCAGAACCTAAGGAAAAGGATATTACGACGTATACATATATATCTTTTATACGGGAATCGCCTTCGGATAAAAATAAGATTTGAATGAGGAAAAAGCGAAAAGGAAAATCAACTTTCAAATACCAAAATACACGCCATGCACAGTTGAAAGCGGCAAACGAATCATGAAGGGCTAAAAAAAACTAAATAAAAAAACAAAATAGCTGGCTATATAAAATATATAATATATATAAATACAAAATACTACACCAGCAGTTGTAATAACGACAGCAACAGTCTAAACCACCGCTTGTTAAATCTCTGTATAACAAATTGATTGCATAAGTAAATTTTTTTTCATTATTATATGCTTTTTTTTAATTCAGCCTAAGAAAGTCAATTTATAAATGGCCATCACTTCCGCCACTAGCGACCCTACCTTGTTTTTTAATGTAAACTAGTATTGTTTAATTTAAAATTTAAAGAAAAAACAAGTTTTTTTCAAAAAATTGTCAGTGCAACAATTTCGACAAAGCGAAGAACAAACAAAAGTTAAAAAAAAAGAAAAATAATGAAATTTTATTAAAGCGAAAATTGCTAAAATAAAAACTTGAAGATTTTTAAAAACAACAAAAAACCACACCCCAACATACAAATGTCCTTAGATTTAACGTTTTTATGTCCTTGGTTCAGAGGGCGATGCTTTGTAACTTTTAATCAAAAAAGTAAATATAAATAAAACCGTTAATGCGAAAAAGATAGAGCAAATTGATTTCTTAGTATAGAATTATTGATATTTTTATTTATTTAATTTAATTTTACTTTTTGTTTTTCATTCTCGCTTGAAGTAGTTTTAATGAAAAGCAAATCGAGAACCGACCAAATTATACACGTAAAAGTAAATCATTAAAAAATAAATATATATTTATTTATATATATGTTATTTACTTATATCTGGTCACTTGCAAACCAATAAAAATTAATTATATTATATTATATTATATATATATAATTAATTAATTAATTATATTATTAGTTTAGTTTTAAATAATATAATTTATTTATAATGAATATAGTTCAAACTTTTTTGTTTTATTACATTGAACTTGTTCCTGTGTTGTAATATTTAATTTTTTTTATATTTAATTGAGTCTTAGTACTATTATATTATTATATTATATTACATATTATTTATTACTATTATTATTATTATTATTTTATTTTTTTTTCAAACTAGGCGCTTTTATAGGTACTAAACTAGTTTAAGGGATGAGACACACATTGAAATGCAGCAAAAAAAGCAGAATTAATTACATGACGTTAAATTTACAGCAATTTTATATCTGACTTAATAATAAATTTAAAAAGGCAAAACACCACAAAGCAAATATTTAAAACGTTGTTAATAAGGAGAACATTAAGTATTTATTCTGTAACTAAAAATATACTAAATGAACTAAATATATAAAAAGAATTTAATTTATATGTAAAATACATATACACATACACAAAAACAACAGCAATAACAATACATATATAAAAAACACTTAAAGAAGTAACAAAAACAAATTTAAAACTAAAAAAAATTAAAAATGAAAATAGTTGTAACTCATTGCAAGAAAAAATGCAGAGAAGAGAGCAAAATTTTGAAATGAAAACAAAAAATTAAAAATAAAATAAAAACAAAAGGATAGAAACAACTAAAAATAAAAAAAACAAGGAAAATATCCCAAAAAGCCTTAAAATGTAATTATTTAAAAGTGAAGTACATTTTTGTTAGTGTTCATGTATAAACATAAGTAAATAAGGGAACTTACGGACTTAAATTAAAATCATGAAAAATAATTTGTTCTTAAGAATTGTTGCTTCTAATTTTTAAAATAGGTTTTTTATGTTCAGTTTAGAAAAACATATATGAAACAAAATATAAAATAAAAATAAAGAAACATACGAGTAATGATGGCAAAACATATTTGACCCTTAATACACACATCAACTTTGCTTGCGATTCCTCTCTAACACTTATTTGGAAGGAAGGGCAGAACGAGGCTTGCGGGTAGACGTGTTGATTGTACCATCAATACGAGTATAATCTTTTCTTTGTCTTCGTCCGGTTTTTGCTTTATTTTCCTTTGGCTTTGAGTGAGATTGAAATTGGAAATATCGGCTAGTGTAAAGTGGAACCAATCAACTTAATTATTGATTGAGAAAATTTGGAATAATTTTGTAATATTTATTATATATTAAATAAATATAATTAAACCATATTAACTGAACGCCCGCCCGCTTTCCCAAGCATAAAACTTTTTCCAACAATTTGAATAAAATTAAAACGTACTGCGTCCTTGAGCATCTTGTGTTCGCTGCTTTTTTCTGCTCTAGCAGCAGCTTGCCTCCTGGCATTGGTTGATTGTTGACTAAAATTAAATTTTCTTGGCATGATTCTCAAAAATACTGTTAAAGTAAAGAATAAAATTTTCACAATTGACAAATTTCTCCTTCGCTTTTTTTAATATGTACATATCCTCTTGCTCACACATAAGCATGCGCGTAAGTTTCTCTCTTTTTTTTTAAATGTTTTTGAAATTTATTTCGTCTATAAATTTCTCACCGTAATTATCTATATTAAAAAATAAAGCTAAATTGGTTAAAAATTACGAGCATCAGAGGGAAAACTTCGATTTAGATATATAGATGTTATTTAATAAATTTAATAATTTTTATTCAGTTTCCATTGCAAGAATAAATTCGACGGTCTCCAATATCTCGTTTGCCGTCGTTTTCAAACTCACAGGCAACTGCTGCTGTGTGTAGTAACTGCAATCAACACTACAGAGGAATCAACGAGAATTGATAGCTAAAGGTTGATGTGTGGTAATAGCAGTCTTTGAGAAGCTCCGCATTTTCTTTTAATGAATGTCCTTTATTTAATAATTGAAAATTTTTATTTAGTTGAATTTTTTTTTTATTGAATAATATTTATTTTTGTTCTATGTGGAAAAGTTGTGCATTTTATATAAAAAAAAAACATATTTAAGTCAATATTTATTTATATTATATATTTGTTAGTTTATTTTTTTTAAGTTAAATTTAATTTTTTCCTGTAAATATTAGGTTGAGGAAAAAATACGCGACCTTTTTAGTCGAAATTCAAAGAATTTTTTATAAAATTGTATTAAATTATGCATTACCCATTTTGGTCGCTGACCTTCTGAAATTTCTCGACTAACACCATTATTCTATCTTTTGGGGTTACTTATCAAGAAACTACGACAAGTGTAGATAAATTCTGGCCTCTTTCTCCAATTGCTTGCTTTAATCACATTAATTGTTGGCTCCAAACCCACTAAACAAACAGCATCATCTTTGTCGTCAATCCTGGCTTTGCTACTGTTTGTGGAACTTCATATCACTTCGACCAATATCTCATTCGCACAACAGTCTTGCATGTTATTCATTTTCCACCACCCGTTCCACAATGGTTCGATTTCCTTCCGTTTTAATAGCGATTCGCATATGGAAATTCGGTCAATTAAATTGATTTCACTTAATTTATGAGCTTCTTTGTAAAACTATTGCCTTTCAAATAGTTTGACACTATTTTGTTATTGTCATGACTGATTATATGTCGATTTTGCCATACTTTCTTAGTGATAGACCGACCTGAGCGTGGTGAATTTGTCATATCAAGATTTTCAGAACGAAAGCGGCCAGACCGAACCATTTTTTAGCAGTGGTTTTCGGTTTTTGTATTTTTTTCTTCACCATAAACAGCACACATTTTTTCTCGTGCCGGCGCCGCATTCCTTCCCCTTCTCAAGTGTTTTTTTTTATTTTATAAAGTCTTGTATATAGATATGAATAAGTATAACTGTGAACAGGATTTTAATTGAGACCATAAAAGCATTTGTCGTCTATGTGGTTATCTCCAAGTCCACAATTAACTTCACTAAATTTGTCTTATAACTTTTTATGAAACAAACCAACCTCAATAAAATGTTCACTAGTGATCAACTGATTCGTCAGTTATGAAACAAAAAAAAGGTGCCAGATGCAACGAACCGTCATGTGAATAGGCGTATATTTTCCTCAACCTAATATATTGGTTCATATAAAAAGTCTCCGCGGTTTTTTTGAACATTTTTGAACAACAATTTTCTTTATTCAAAATCAATTTAATTCGAGTACATATTGGCCATTATTATCTATGACTTTTTGCCATTTTCCGGGTAGATTCATAATTCCATCGCTGTAGAACTTCTGTGGTTTATCAGTGAAAAACTTGGCCAAATTATTTTCAGCGGTTCTTCGGTCGGCCAATTTTTTACTATGAAGAAAGTTTTGCAGAGACCGAAACAAATGATAGTCAGAGGGTGCAAGATCCGGGCTATACGGTGGATGCGTCAAAACATCCCAACCAAGTCGCGTCAATTTGTTCCGGGTCATCAAAGATGGGTGTGGCCTAGCATTGTCATGATGGAAGACAACTTCCTTTCTGGTCGCTCTTTCTTGATTGCTTCATTCAATCGGTCGAGTTGTGCACAGTATAGGACCGAATTGACCATTTCACCGCGTTCTAGCAGCTCATGATAGTCAATTCCCTTCCAATCCCACTAAACACTCAACATAACCTTGTTTGCCGTCAATCCAGGCTTTGAAATCGTTTGTGGAATGTCACCGGCCTTTGACCACGATCGCTTGCGTTGGATATTCTCGTATTCAATAAATTTTTCATCACCTGTAATGATTCGCTTCAAAAATGGTTATATTTCGTTACGTTTCAGCAGCATTTCACTGATGGTTATTCGGTCAATTAATTGTTTATTTTTTATTTATTTTTACTATTTTAAATAGTTGTGAGTTTTAAAATATGTTCACGTTCAAAACTTTTTCCACCCTTTATATTATTTTATGTCAAATTTATTTTTTAATTTTATTTCTCAAGTTTTCCAAATCGTGCTGTGACCTAAAAACAACACAAAAAAGAGAAACACAACTTCTCGTCATATCGTGTATGCATAATTGTGGTTAATGAAACATGAAAAAATTTGAAACTTTGTGTTCCATTACTTTTTTAACACGTAAAGAAAACAAATACAAGTAGTACTAAGAATGAAAAATTTATTAGAAATAAAACTCATAGGCACGAAAAATGCCTTTAGGGAACAAATAACAACACAAGTAAGTGTAAAAGGTAGCATTAAAAACAAAATCACAAATGCAAAAAAACAATGTATTTTTTTAATTACTAAAATATACAAATTTGAAAAAAAAACAATTTAAAAAATAGCTGAACACATTTTTGACAACGTAAGCAAATTGTTGAAGAGTTTGCGGAAAAGCTGAGTTTTAACATTATTTTATGTATTAAATATGTACATATAAAGAGTAATAAATTTGTTTAGCATTAAGCCCGAGTTGAGAGGAGTTTCATAAAGAACGGAACAGAAAGCTGACGAAAAGCCATTTTACACACTGCGTAACCACATCATTGCCGTTGGCTATTCGGCATAGCAAAAGTGCTGCCTAGAGAAATTCAAACAGAAAGGAGCAATGAAGTGTTAAAAGAAAACTTCTTGAAGTTTATTGAATCGTTCATGATTCAACTGCAAACAAATTAAGATTTTAGCACTTCTTTTGTTCACTTTCATGTTTCCTTGTTTTCCCTCTTCGAGTAAGCAATTACTGGAAAATTAAATTTACGATTAACTGCCCTCATTATAGACGAGTATATTTAATAGAGTACTTGGGAAACAGTTTTTGAATCGTAGAAACGAAAAAACATTTAAAGTGCTTTTTTTCTTTTTAAACTGGTTTCATAAACTTTAAAAAGTAAAGAAAAAAAAAATAAAACTATATACAAGGCAATTAACTTACAATACTTCGGCACTAACGAAGGTACATATATACTCTTTACGCTATACTTGTATGAGAGGTTAAAAAAAGTTGTTATAAAAGTCAAACCACGTAGACGCCGCGTGTTCCTACATAAGGTGGACCTTTGATTTCTAACAAATTTTTTTTATTATATATGTATTATGTTTTACATACACACTCAAAAGATAGTAAAAGGTACACATTCAGTATACCTCAACTTCCTCTGATAACATTTAAGTAATTTGCCTTACGGGTGATCTATAATAACTCACTCCCGTTCTGCCGTTAGGAAAATGTTGGACTAGAGAGATCTACATTTAAAAAAAAAAATATTCACAGCAACACAGCCTTTATGACTAAACAGTGTTCGGTTGAGAAATGTGATATGCAGGTTTTATAATGTATATGAACAAACAGCAGAACATAGTTTTTTCCACTATGAAGGGCTTGGCTGGCCCCCATAAGATACTGTGGGAAGTATGAGAACCGCCTAGGGATTTTTGAAGAATTATGTCTAAATTTAGAGATTACTGTTTACACATCGAACAATACTTTGATAAAATCACCGAGTGGAAAGGGTGTGAAGAAGAGATTGTTCTGTTTACAAAATTCGTACCAGTAAAAAATTATGTATTTGTTTCCTAACATTTGACATTTTCAAAGCCATAAGGCAACTCAATTCCAGTGGTTCTGCACGTGGCATAAATTATTAAGGGTTTTTCTTTACGGAAACTAATTTTTCATTTTAAATGGACATAGGGGCATTGTATTTTATGAGTCACTTTTTCCACATCGACACAAATCCTCCCACTGTACCTGGTTGCACCATCTCTTCCTGGAGTTGCTGGGGGACACCCTTTTTGAGCGGACATACACACTCATGACACTATAAGAACCTTTGACTGAATGCAAATTTCTAAGACAACCGTTTAATATAGAAGAATGAAGGCATATAACAAACAATGAATAAAATATCCCTTAGCAATAAATAATGTTGAAATTGGAGTCTCGGTTTTTGTGTGTGTTTTTGTCGTTTGCGTAGTGACATTTCAATCATTCGCTATGAATATAATCTTAGATAGCCATAAAACTAAAAGGCCCTACACCCTTTAGGCCTTAATTTTCCCTCTATGCACTGATTGTAAGATTCCAAATAAAGAACTTAGAAAAGTAATTAAACTTAGATAACTGAAGAGTGATTTCCCCACTTTAGCGGTCTAACAGTAAGTGTTCGTCCAAGCGTGTATATATATAAGTTTATACCATAAATGAAGGAAAAGATTAGACATTTTGAGAAGAATTCGGATTAAAACGGAAAGTAAAGGAAAGGAAACGAAGAACAAACTTATGAATAAATAGAAGTTTACGAGTAATAAGTTGAATTAAAAAAAAGAAGAAGTTTCATTATTTTGAACTCACTTACTGCTCATTGAATTACTGCTTATTTAAAAAAATTTATGCCTATATGTAGGATGTAACTATGGTGAAACCCATTATTACAGTAAACCGATGAGCAATTCAAGACTAGAAGAAATTAATTAAAATGCTTGAGTGCGTCTGCAAATGTTATTAAGTAGCACACAAAATCATATAAGAGTGACGAAAAATAATAATGAAGATGCAATCGAAAGCAAATATTTATTAATTCAATAAACATATTATACATTTGTCATTAGACTTGCTTTTATTGAAGAGGATGCACTTGCGGCATCGGACACACGTTTAGAAACTTACGTAATGGAATTAGCACAGTGGGCAAGAGTCTTCTACAAAAAAGTATTTATTTATTTAATTATTAAATTTCTGGGGGAAGTTATATATAATTTTTTTGTTAAGTTGATAACTTATTATAGTTCTAAAAATATCTGTCAGCCAGTTTGCTTGAATCGGTACAGTATTGCGACACGATTACGCACGCGTCGTAAAGAAATAGAATATAACCTACAATGAAGAATTTATTTATGAAGAAGATTGACAATTTTGAAAAATTGGTTTTAAAAAAATATATAGATGTTTAAAATTTAGAATGTTGTATCCGTCGTTGCCCGGCTTACATTTCTTCTCTATATATAATCAACCTAACGCTATTATAGACACTTGTATTAACATGAAACATACATCAGAGGAAAGCTATAGTGTTGTGCACAAAATAGTTTGTTAAAAAGTTCTGTCTAAAAAACAAGTGAAATTGCAAGAACAAAATAACTGTCCCAGCTGCTTTTTCTATCGTTAACTCATTTACGCCTGCACAAGTAAAGTACATATGAAAGAGAAAAACTGCTAATTTTTCTGAAATGTTTGCAAAGTGCAAACATGAGCGTGTGGGTGAAATAATTGTGAAATACCGTCGGCTAGTAAAAAATGAATGTTCTGCGGACAATCTATAGACGCGTATTGAAGCGACTGGTGGATTCGGAGAAACGTCATTTGAATTCAATAATTTTTATTTTATTTATTATTTAATTGTTAAATTTGACATAAGTATGAGTATTATAAGTGTACATTTAACAAATTTATAAATAAATTTTCAATAAATAAATACATATATACATTTTGAGGCGTAAATTTTTTTTGCCACTTTTCCATCTTTTTGAGTAATTTTTGTTTTCAATGTCTTTTGTAAACACACAACCATAATCGCAATTAAATGTTCGTCCGCCATTGTCATTTTCGCTCATGTCTGCTCACTTCAAAATTTACCATGAAATAGACGATACAGCTGTAGTAAGACTACTTCAAGCACACGCGTACACAACTTCTTAATACTGAAATGAGTGGGCGTGGCGGGCTAGCTTAACTCTCACTCAACTCTATGTGGAACATACAGACGTAAGGGACAAACTTTAACTATAATAATTTGTGCATTGGTGAAATTAATATAAACTGTAAATTCAGCCTAATCATAATATTCATACACGTACATACATTATTCACAACACATTTAAACATTAATATTAGCTTAAGGCCTTTGTTGCTATAGCTTTTTTAAGATTATTTATAATTTATACATTGTAAATAAACTGTATATAATAATAATAATAATAATAAACTGTATATTATTTATGTCAAAATGTTTGGTTTTTTTTTCAAAGGGGAATGTGAGGAAAACTTAAACTTTTGCTATTGACTGTATATATTGACAATGTGAAGTTACATTTGAATTCAAATAAAATATGTATGTACAGTGTGCCACTTAAGTGAGCATACAGCAAGAATTTTCATGAATTTTTGTGTTTTAAGCTTCATAACTTGGTTGATTTTTAATATTTTATTATAATTCAAACGCAGTAGTGTTAATTGAATATTTTTGAATTATTTCGCGGCCCCTTTCTTCCAATTTGTTTCACAAGTGTTCAATAGGATTGTTGACCGTCCCTGGGGGAGGGGGGATGAAAGTGCGAGTGGAACATATAGAATCCATTTATGGATTAACAACGATTCGAAACAGGGCTGCCGATTTCTGACAGTGTTGCAAAGTTTTTGGTCGGAAATTGCCTTTCTCAACAGTCTTCTTCTTGTCTTTTGGGCGCCAAAACAATACACAGCTGATCATGGCACAAAGCAAAGGTAATTAAAAACTAAAATTTGAAGTTTTTTTTATAAAAATAAGTCCAGTTAATTTCGAAAACATGTTTATACACATCATAAATGATTCTAATATATCTATTTTCTCCACAAATCGCATTTTTTAAATTTTTTCACTTCTCACAATTTGTCAACGTGCGTATAACCAAAACAATGAATAGCTGATCATGATTTGGAATCGGCAGTATTAATAGCAAGATTCGATTCAGTTATCCAGCTGCACTGTAAATAGGCTATAAGTGTTCGTTTCGGTACATTGCGCGGGAGTATTTTTATTTTCAATGAGTTTGGGTGGTTAGATTTGTTACTTAGTTCGACTGCTAGGGATGTGGTTGGCTTAGGGTCGGTGATTAGGTCGCTAATGTTTCGTAGGTTATTAGATTTCGTTTCTTTGTAGCTGTGCTGGTGGTCGTTGGTAGTTGTGGGTTTTCGGCGCTTATTGGTTTTGGTTGTTTTAGGGTTGATGCATAGCTTTACTGGTTGGTTGGGTGTGTACGGTTGTATATCTCGCAGGCCGCCTTGGTATCAACCTTGTGATTTATTTTTATGGCAATTATTTCCTGTTCTTTGATATAGACAGGACATTTTTTGTCTATGGATGCATGGTTATTGTTTGTGATTTTGTTTATGTTATAGTTGATGCATTGGGTACGTTTTTGAACAATTCATTGAGGTCCCTGCATATATGGTCTTTCTTTCCACAATTTATTCAGGCTTTTTCACTTTGGCATACCTAGTACGTGTCTCCAAATCGCAAGAAGTTTTTGCACCGCATCAGCGTGGGAATGTAAGGTCGAATGTTCGTTTTTTCGTAACCAATTTTGATTTTCTAGGAGTCAGGCGCTTTTAGCTTATGTTATTCTTCTGCTATTAACATCGAAGAACCAGCGCAGGCCGCTGTGTAGCAACCTCATTCTGCTAACGAACGCGCGAATTTTTTATTGTGTTGCCCAATTTTTTGTACTTGGCGCGAATTAATTGCCGTCCCCGATTTATATTTTGATGTATTGATATTGTTGTGGGAATGATAGCGAAAAGGGAACATCTATAGGTTTGGCGCAGGTGCTGATTGCGTTGACTTAGATTTCTTTTCACGGTGGGTAATGTAAGGTCAGGTTTTTGTTGTTGTTATTTTTTGGTAAAAAGTGGGTAGGTGATAAATAGTTGATAGGCCGAAAGTAGTCGTGGGAAACATATTAGGTGCCTGCTAAATGGGAGCGGGTAGGTTTAGTACGTTTGCGCGTCAAGCAGGAACTCTATGCAGGCAATGCATAATAATTTAAAATTCATGTAGTACGTAATAAATAATAAAGTACTATTTTTTGTGCTAGGTATGTCGAAAGTTTTAAGTTGAATAAAGCTAATTCTACCTTTACTACCAGGTAAACAGAAAAACAGCAAGAACCAGCAAGTGTCAAATACGAAAACGAAATCAAACCAATATGAGGAAAGAAAAATAAAATGTGCCTTCGCAACGTAACAACAAAGCATGTGACATTTGTTTTTTTCTTATTTGCAAATAATAAGGGTGGACAAGGGAAGAAGGCAGCGAATGTCTAAGTGATTGTGACAGAAAACAAAAATCAAAACCGCTGCGCTACCGCGAATATAAAAAAGACAAGAAAATAAATTTGCCTACGCTCACGCAACAAGAAAGTCTAGACCATTTGTTTTTTTCTTCTTTGCTGATCACAAAGGAATAAGAGGGATAATTTGCTTTGCACGATTGAGACTCGAACTTCGCGGTTTTCGTTTCTATCTACTGTGCGTACTCCTCATACAGTCATATAAATGAATATACAAGGCAGCCCTTGCTGATATGGGCTCGGTTTGGTTTGTAGTTTAAAATTAAAGACAAATCCACACAATTTGCTTAATATTCTCTAACACCTTGCAAATAAAGAACTTTAAAAATATCAAAGAAAGAAGACAGTGTCTCTGATTTTGTTTTTATTATGTCTTTCTTTTGTTTTTATAATTTACTTATCATTTATGTAATTTATATAATTTACCTATTACTTAGCAGTCCGTACATTTGCTTGTTTAGCTTAAAGAAACCAACAGAATATTTTGCGCCACATAAGTTGAATAAACAATAAATCTGTACAACTGCTGAAAATTTAACATAAGCCAATCGCTTCTGAAAAGTCTCTCCGGCCATTTTTTAAGAGAGAAATGTAAACTCTATGTGAATAACTTCTGTCTGAACCCAACACTATTATGTTGGTTCGTTTGTTTGCCTCACCACTCAGGCCGGCTATAAACCCTTTGGGTGCTCTAAATGGGCAACCCTCTCTTAAAATCAGTTTTTCTCCCTGACGAAGCTCACCAACTTTTTTATAGACACCACAGTCGGGTTTCACAAACTACTGGAGAGCATTGAATGTGCACATCAGATGTGCACTGTGGTCTCATCATCCTTCTCGTCTCTACATCTTATGCAGCAATGGATTGCTGATATATTGAGTCTTTCAGTGTGTGTTCTGAATAGACAGTGGTGTATAATAACGCGCATCATCTTTGATAAGGAATATATATTTAATATCTGTAGTGCCAACAGTTTTTATTTCATTTTGGCATAATTTGCTTGCAATTATGTATTACCAGCCGTCCTCCCATTTGCAGTAATCCCTACGTTGTAGAATAAACTGTTCTTAAGAATGGAGCCCACCGAACTTCTGATTTTGTCCATCCTACTCCCTGATGACCGTTCTTGTGGCGGCTTGTCTGCCAACTAGATCCAATGGGGTAGACCAAGTAGGATATCCAAGGCATCAGTAGGTGTGATGAGGAGTGCACACTAAAGCAGAGCTCTGCAGGTCTTTGGACCTTGTATAGATTTTTCTTGTTTATTGCCTTATCCAGCACCAGTACCAGCCCAAGACATATTATAACCTAAATGTATGTCCTCTGTATTATCGGAGAAGACATTCCCAATTTCTTACCAATTGTGGTTTTGCAAGTGGATAGCGTTGCAATGGATGTCCTGACTATTTTTCTATATATAGATTCCAGTTTTTCTGACAAAAAAAAAAATCAAAAGTTAAGGATTATTTCTGAGCAAAAAACACAAATAACTTGTATTTTCTGAGTAAAAAAATATATGTCTATCTATAAATTACAGTCTCTTTTATTTAGTAGACAGAATATTATAGTGTGGAAATTATATGTAAGCTTAAACTACTTCTATTGGTGTGCGAAATGCGCCTTTCATTTTTGCTTGTCCAACCCAGAAGAACTTTAATTCGAAACCAGTGCACAAGAGAAACGTCACAAAAAGGGAGACGCATATTGCATGTAGCCGTTATTCAGTCGGCGACACGATCACGGCGCCAGCGTTACTTCCAAGCACATCTAGCATTTAGTTGAATGATGAGTTTCGTTGCCAGGGGGAAGGGAATTGCTCCCAGTCCCGTTGCAGTGTCGCTGATACAATGTGGTTGTGTTAACTCCTCCCAAGGTTCAGTGAGGGCCGTCCTCGGTCGTCCTCAAACCACCGACTACAAAGTGGATGTCATGGTATTTGTGTTGCCTTTTGCGCTTTAAACAAAGACCTAGCCATGGACGAAAAAGTTGGACGTAGAGAGTTCGAAAGATGCCGGACTTCTCATTAGCTTCTCATCAATCTTCCTTGTACCCCATGTCGTACAGGAGATCAGCCTTCGTCTTCGATTCTGCTCTGTGGAATCGTTGACCTTGACCCTATTGTTGAGTACGAGTAAATAAGGTCAGGGGCTCTAGATGGCTTAGTGATACAGCGGGCTGAATTTCCATAGTGTATCGATTCCAAGGATTTGATTGTGACAGTCAGCCAAGCAAACATCTTCAAAATTCTGCCGTGATATTAGACAAGGAACAGGATCAGCTTCTTACATTCTAACTTAGGTTTAGGATATTTAATATTAAATAAGATCTTAATATATGATACTTCTATAATGTCTGTCACAATAACATTAGTAGAGCTCTCATTAATTATTAATTATATATCTTTTAATAATGATATTTCTAACAATTGCTGACGGTATACTGTGATAGAGATTGCCGGTATCGAATTGTTTATCCTTGCGTTTTTAATAATGACGTTAATGACTTTGGTTGAGTTATTAATTTCGTACCGTGTCCTGGTGCCCAACCCAGCGTACAGAATCAGACTAGTGGAGTGCTGCAAATAGACATAGTCTTGTTAGATAAGTACGTCACCGTCCGAGATAGAAATATATCTCGAGTTAGAGCAGTCGAAGTTAGAAATATCGCGGTGAGTGTCCCATAAAATAAAAACTTGAAAACTGAGGATTCATCTAATGTTATCCTTGTGGACTGCCCTCCATTTTATTAAGACCGTCGTCTCGAGGTCTGCCTTTATTTGCCTCGTTACATAATGGAGACAATTTTGTACCGAGTCGTCTAAGACTTTTACTAAGACTTTTTCGCCAGGCTTAAAAACTCTGTTCTGGCGGGATACATTGTTTCTTCCTAGCTTCCGAATCGAATATTAATATTGTTGATCTCATTCCTTGTGTACACACATGGTTCACTTTTACATGGTGTGAAACTCATTTTTTTGAGCATCGTGTGCAGTGTCATGTTCCACATTCTACTGGACTGCTTTAGCCAGTATAATGATTTCTTCAGCTTCAGGACTTTGTTGCCAGGGACTTCAAACATTTTCGGTTGCTTCATATAAACGTCATCAATTAGTTGACCATTTAAGTATGCTGTTGACACGTCCAGCTGATGCACGTACAACTCCATCTCCGCTGCCAACGCCAATACCATTCGAATTGTAGAGTATCTTACTACAGGTGAAAACGTCTCCTCATAGTTTAAACTAAATGTTTGTGAACAGCCTTTGGCAACCAGCCTTGCTTTATACCGCTCGATTTCGCCTTTGCTGTTCTTTTTCAGTGTAAATACCCAACGATTTCCAATGGCCTTGTGATTACGAGGAGGGTCCACAAGCTCCCACGTATCATTTTCGATGAGTGCATTAAATTCGTTTTGCATTGCGTTCCTCCACTCATCTGCTTGCTTGCCAGACAATGCCTCTTCGACCGTTTGCGGCTCCACGAGGGAACTCCTCATTAAATTCACGGTATTGTATTGTTTTTTAGGTCTGCCCAGTAATCCTGTCTTAATCTTTCTTGGACGACCTGGTCCTCGTCTCGGTTTAACCTCATTGCTGCTCTCTTCAGTTGAATCTGACTCGACATCCTCAGTCCCAATTGCCTTTTTATCTGTTATGTCATCTAAAATTTGGTCGTAATCATTTTCGGCCGTGTCGTTTACCAAATTTCGTTCTTCTTTGTGGTTAACAGATTCGGCGGCATCTGGACGATTAGTGCTTTTACTAGGCTCGTTGTTAAGTTCAATACTAATACTCTTGGTGGTGTTTTCCACAAAGGAAACATCACGGCTAATGATGATATTGTTGCTGCTTTTATCAAATAATCGATAAGCCTTCGACCTATCATCGTAGCCAACCATTATGAGTTCTCTCCCCTTTGCGCGGAACTTCTTATGCTGAGTCTTGTCTAGTGCGACAGCTAAACAGCCAAATATTCTGAAATGACTTATGACAGGCTTGTTTCCATTCCAGTCTTCGTAAGGCGTCATATTGACTAAAGCACTTGTAGGTGACCGGTTTCTGATATATGCTGCTGTATGTACTGCTTCAGCCCAACCTTTTTCAGGTAAATCTGCGTTTGTCAGCATACAGCGAGCCATTTCCACCAGCGTTCGGTTGAACCTCTCAGCAATTCCATTCTGTTGGGGAGCATGGGGAACGGATAATTGATGAACAATACCATTATCTTTTAGGTACTTATCAAATTCCTTATTAATGTATTCCGTGCCATTATCGGTGCGCAGAATTTTTATTTTGCAACCTGTTTGTCTCTCAGCCATGTTTTTGTAAGTTTTAAATATGTTTAAAGCTTCATTTTTCTGCTTCATAAAATAAACATTTACAAAACGTGTTTTGTCGTCGATCATCGTAATAAAATACCTCGAGCCCCCCCACGATTTTACATTTATTGGACCACATACGTACATACGTCACTGTGAATTAGTTGTAGTTTTTTTATTGTTTTGGTTTCGGACGCTTTAAACGGTTTTACGCTGCACTTGCTTTTTAAACAAACGGTACAATCAATTGGTTTGCACGTTGTGCTAAACTTTAACCACGCACTAGTTCTTTGTTTTTAAGCTTCACTAGATATTTTAAATTTAAGTGTCCGTATCTCTCGTGCCACTTAAATAATTCTTCATAAGACTTTTCGGCATGGTACAATTTACCCGTTATTGTTTAGCAAATAATATTTTATGATCGTTTTCATCGAACACATTAGCTATGCCTTTCTCAAACACTACTTTGCACCCACTGTTCATCGCTTTGCTCACTGTAATAAAGTTGCATTGAAGTTGCGGTACAAATAAAACATTTTTCAGCTTAATAGTGCACATTTCTGATTTAATTAAAACATCACCACGTTCAGTTGCTTTTATATATTCATTTCCAGCAAGCAAAATTTTGCTATTGTACTGTTCTAACTGTGCGAAAAGCTCACGCACTCCACACATGTGTGACGTTGCTCCACTGTCTAAACACCACTTGGTTTTATCAACCGTTGTTCTCTCATTTGCGTTGAAGATTGCGAAAAAAGACTTAGCTGTCTCTTCTTGCTCTGCTCCTCTCGATCCGTTAGTTGCGCTTAAATTTTTTTCGTCTCTCTTATTTCGGCAATCCGCTGCGTAATGTCCCCTGCGACCACAATTATAACACTTGAAGTAACCGTTTTTTCTCCTTACGCTTTTGTTTCTGTCGGCGCCGTTTCGAATTTTTATGCATTTTGTTGTTGTTTTGCCGAGCGACAAATGCTTGTCCCGTTTCTCCCGAATTTAACAAGTCATTACTTTTTCTGCGTTCACTCTCCTCGATAAGTTTCACTTTGGGGGAATTCAACTGTGGCAAATCGTAGCGAAATTCTAATGCAACAACAAAATTTTCGTAACACACAGGCAAACTAGCAAGAAGCATAATGACGAATAATTCTTCTTGCAAGGTAATACCAAATTCGCTGAGATGTTCAATGATTCCACTGAAATCCGAAATATATTGCTGCATACTGTCAGCTTCCGTCATTCGCATATGAATCAATTTTTTGAATAGTGACACCTTCCTCACAGGTCCAGATGGTTGATGGATTTCCTTTAGTGCTACCCAAGCTCCTAAGGCAGTGCAACACTTTTTGATGTGGTTTATTTGGCTGTGTTTAACAGACAACGTTAAAACTTCCAACGCCTTCTCGTTAGCCGAAGTCCATGCAGTACTCGCTTCAACTTCATCTGTAGGTGGCTTAGGATTGTCTATTATTGACCACAGCTCTTGATGGACCAACACTCTTCTTATTTGAACACACCACGTAATATAATTGGTCTCATCCAATTTTTCTATATTGTATAGCGCACTCATATTAATTTAATTTTTTTTTTTTAAATTTATTTTTATACTTTAACCCTGGACCTAGATTCTGGGCCCATAACCTGTTGAGGAACCATTTGACTTGTTAGGTACGAAAGAATACAACGTACGTATTCTTCAAGCGACAGAATAGAAAAGAAGCACTTTAATAAGTTCAATTCAGATTTTACATTAAAAGTAGTTAACATTAGTGCATTTTAAAACAGGTTCATATTATTACTTATGTTATTAACATTACATTTTACTTATTACATTTTAACATAATGTCCCCAGGCTAATTAATTTTTTTTCTTCGACTTATCGACTTAGTAGGTACGCAATGACCACACACTGATCTCACATGGGGTAGGCCCAGGTGGCATCAAAATTCACCCAGTAACATGGAGTGGGCTCAGCTGGTCTTAATTGCTAATATCTTTGGTGATCATGCGATACCAAAGCTAATGCCTACGTACTAAATATTTGGCTACAGATAAAAACATCATCAGCCATTAACATAATCAGCATTCAAGATTAAACTAAAGCCAATATTAAATTTAGAATTCAATACCTACAATAACATAGACTATTTAAAAAAGGAGGAAAAATATAGGTTACCAGTATAGAAAACAAGTTATGCACTAATTCAATGAAGTCAACAATTTAGTTTTTATAACATAAGAAGAGATGGGAGGAGCGGCACACGCAAAGTGGGTATTAAAAGATTTGCATAAGACATAGAATGGATCATGTTGCAAATAAGAAGCTCTACAAACGGGAAGAGTAATAGGAGAATAGTTTCTAGTTGGACGTGCTGGTACACTAAAGTTAATCATTCTAAGTAAGAAAGTTGAGGTAATACTACCATAAATGAGGTTATACATAAAACTTACACCAATGACCGTTCTACGACTAGACAAGGTAGGGAGATTGATCAATTTGAGACGACACCGATAAGATGGTATGCAAGCATTAGGATCCCAGTGCAAGTTTTTAAGAGCAAAAAGTAGAAATTGCTTTTGCACCGAATCAATACGATCAATATACATCTGATATTGAGGATCCCAGACACAAGACGCATACTCCAGAATAGGTCTTACCAGTGAAGTGTATATTGTTCGTGGCCGTGTGAACGCTTCTATTATACTCTATCGTTACCCGCAAAATTAACTCAACAATGTCTTCTATTTTCTGTTGTATCTTAAGGCATCGGTAATAGCTCGCTAGCCCCAGAAACGATCTGACACATTGAAAAGAGTGGATGGTTGTGTGTAATTCCGTATAGTCTCTACTTTAGTAGGGCTTGTTGTGATGCCGCTTCTGGATATAAAGAAACCCAAATATTCAACGGTCTCTTTCAAAAAATGTGCCTTCTCGCGAGAAACTCTCATATTTGCGTCATATAGCCTTTACAAATCCCACTCAATATGTTTTACATGGTCAAGTTCGATCTCTGAAAATATGATCAACGTAGACATAACAAGTTTTCCCTGTCTGTTCCCTTAGTACATCAATAATGGCTCTCTGAAAAATACTTGGTGCATTCTTCAAGCCGAATGGAAGCCTGCAGAATTCATATTTTCCGTTTTCCACTGAAAATGCTGTTTTTTCCCTGTCTTGTTCGGCCAGCGTTATTTGGTGAAAATCTGATTCTAGGTCAAGGGTTGTAAGATACTTAGCTTTTTCCAGATTCGATAGTATTACGGATATGTTCGAAATAGAGTATCGTCAACCGTTTTTTCATTGAGCTTCCTGAAGTCAATGACCAAATGTTTGTTCTTATTACCATTGGCGTCAGTGTCGTTTTTATCAACTACCCAGACCGGGTTATTGTAAGGGGATCTAGATAGTCTAATTATTCCATGTCTTAAGAGGTCACGGATTTCTAAATTGACAAAGTCGGCTCCCCCCATAGGATATGGGTATAGTTTCGAATAGATTGGGCCAGCACATTCCGTGCGAATGGTGGCAACAATATTTGTGTTAAAAGGGAGGCACTCATTAGAGGTCGAAAATACTCCCAAAAGTCTATTTAGCACATGCTGAAAGTCATTTGAGGCCAGTTGTGGCACTATCTCTCTTACTTGTGTGAAATTTACATTTACACATTTACATTGTTTGTTATCTTTTTGTTTTTAAAATCTAGAGTTGTACTCGTCTGCGTTAGCAAATCGAGTCCAATTATTCCGTCAAATGTTGTCAAGGAAGGAAGTACAAATAATGTACTTTGTGTTTTAAATATGTTAGCGACGCACTTGTTTAAGATATTGTCGAAGCCGGGAATTCACTTAACTATAAAAACGTTTTCTACTAGCACAATATATTTTAACTCCTTGACAGGCCTTATATAATTCTTTGATCCCCCGTATCTATTAATAATTTTTATACTCTCCCCTATAGTTCTCTCTATGAACGGTAGCAAAGAGTTTCGTCTAAAAAATTGTTTTGTTCTGTTCGGGAAAGCCCTTCATTTACTAATGCTATCTCTTCGTCCGCTAGCGCCTGGTATTCGCCTTGAGGTACGCCGTTATTATTTTGTCTGAGTCGATTAGATTGCCCAAATTGTATTGGGGGGTCTACCTCCATGGATTGCGCCATTCCCTGTTGTGGCTGTTGCTGTGGGTTATTATTGAATCCCTGGGGTTATTCCTGTGAGTTATTTCTATACTTACTCTATTGTCTCTGGTCTACTCTTTGAGCTTTTTCTTCCTGACTCTTGTAGAAGTTATTAGCGAACAAATACCTTTTATGGTGCGCCTCAGCCTGTCGAGTGTTGATAGCTCCTATTCTATTAGGTGGATCGATCTTTTATCCGAATATGTGAAGTCGAGTCTGCTAATTATAACATTAAAGTGTAAAACCGTATTAAAAAACGACAACACCATATTCGCAGATCCCTTTATTTTATTTCTAATGATAGCCACGGCTTGATAATGTTGCAAGCTACCCTCATATTTCTCAAAAATTTTATATGTAGGTTGGGCTGCCTGTCTCCAGGACACGTACGCTTCTTCAGAGCCATCGAAATCCGGTAAGGACTTTACTATGTCTAACGTTATATTGCAATTTCACCATTCTACAATTTCTATTTCCTTGTAGTCTTAAATTTCCGGTGTGAAAATACTGGCAGTGAAACACTGGCAACCTTTCGATTAATATCATCTATCTCTTTTCCTGTATCTGTTCGTTCACTGTCCCACCAATTCCCTTCTCTGACACTATCACTGTATCCTTTATCCGCTTATAATCTTCCTAAACCTTCTAAGATTTGCTCAAATTCTAATTCGTAATCACTCATATACGATAAGTCAACGCACAATATTAAATGGAAATGTGTTCGAAGATGTTAACAACGGCAATCAATATCGCACTTTACAGTTTAACAATTTTACAAAATAAATTCACAATATAGGGATTATGCGCTCTACTTACTTAATTTTACTTAATATTTCGAAGGCGTAAGAATATCCGCCGTTATGCTCCTACAGTCCCTCTGCTTCACACACGGTGTTTTCCGTTTCTGCATCGACGCTGATCGACCAGGTGTAATTTGTTCTCCGCTGATTCAGTATTATCGTTGGTTAATGGTCACTATTTACCCTGTTAGGCGCCAATTATAATAAGTCTGCTTTATTTAGTCGACAGAATATCAAAAGTGTGGAAATTATATGTAAGTTTAAACTACCTTTATTGGTGCGCGAAATTCGACTTTCGTTTTTGCTTGCCCAACCCAGAAGAACTTTACTTCTGAACCAGTGCACAAGAGAAACGTCACAAAGAGGGAGACGCATATTGCATGTACCCGTTATTCAGTCGGCGCCAGCACACTGCATTTCAGTTGAATGCTGAGTTTCGATGCCAGGGGGAAGGGAATTGCTCGCAGTCCCCTTGTAGTGTCGCTGATACAATGTGGTTGTGTTAACTTGTACCCTTTATTCAGTCGGCGACACGATCACGACGCCAGCGTTACTTCCAAGCACATCTAGCATTCAGTTGAACGATGAGTTGCGGTACCAGGGGGAAGGGAATTGCTCGCAGTCCCCTTGTAGTGCAGCTGATACAATGTGGTTGTGTTAACTTATATAAAATCGTAAACTTCGATTGGTTGTGCACGCATCAAAGCAGTCCTTTACACTCATGGACGAGAATTTCGAGGACGTAAGTGCCTTGATCGCTGCTAAAGATAGATATATTTTCTCTTCTTGGTTCTTTTGCCGGGAGGTTGCACGAACGGATATCTATGGCGTGGATCTCCGTTTGAAAGACAGTGGAGTATTTGTTTTGTTCTGGCACAGATTAAAAAGCCAGCGATTAAACTACGTATTCTCGAGTGACAACTGCCTTTGAATGGCATGCCAGATTTTATCTGAGTATTCAAAGCACTGGTTGCTGCTGACATTTTAATTAAAATAGCCCCGGCCATGGCGACGCACGCAAGCCGTTGCATCTGACCACATTGTCGCATGGCTGATGCGTAAAGCGTCTTTGGGCGCGAGACTAGAGCCGCATACTTGCCTTGTTCTGCGGCTACGCGTCGTCTTTCCTGTGGTTGTTGTTTTTGCATCTCATCATCGTCGTTGTGCTGGCTTCTCTTAGCTTCGTCGTAGTTGCTACTGCCGTCGTATTATAACTGCTCGTCGTGCCTCGTCTTGGCACCGTCGTCAACGCTGGTACCGTTGTATTGTAGCTGCTCGTCGTTGTGCTCGCCGTCGTTGTTCTCATTGTGGTTGATGCCATCATCATAGTCATCTGATTGTCATCATCGTTGCGGCAGTCGTTGTCTAGAGTTACTGAATATGTGGGGTGATAATGCGATCACACTTTTCCACAACAACTGGTTTCAGCACTTTTGCCTATCGAGAACAGGAAGGAGCTAAAATATCCATGTCCTAACAGAATTCGAATGAACGAATGAATGAATTTGAAATTTGAAAGAGTATAAAGTTAGATGTAGTAGCATTCCATGTACGAGGTTTTAGGTACTCGCACACCTTCATACAGCGCAAAAAAAAAAATGCTGAAAATTTCGTCTGCGCTGGTTCAGCAACAACATTATGTTAAGTCTCTGTTGCGAAATAGACATTTTTCCCTTTTTAGATTAACACTCAGCTAAGCAACTTTTAGATGGCGCCAGCTTGTTGTGCTGCTGGTAGACCGACTTGTTTGGAATTCACGCGCTTCATCGTTGGTCGGTCAGTCACTGAAATAGGCGATTAGACGGTCAATTCGCTCTATATTGCTTACAAACAACTAAAATTTCTGTTGAAAAATTACTAAAAAAAAAAAAGAACCGAGGATACTTTTTATATCACCTAATATTTGAGAATGGTCTCCAAAAAGTGTTTGGAATCAGTTGAGTGGTCCGAAAGCAATGACAATAATGGAAAATGTGGTGGATGCAGTATAGCCAATTTGACTTTGCCATTCGCGTTCCCTTATTGAACTTATGTGTAAGTCAACAGCAATGCCCAAAAATCGTATCCACTTTGCCAAAACTTTCACTGGGATGTAGCAAGATTCCAATCGGCAAGTACTGTTCGTCGAGATCAAGTAGCACATAAACGTCTTTTGTCGATTCTTGCAATATGTCGATCTACAACGTTGATGCACTTGAATAAGCCATTTGCTTCCTTGTTCGCTTGTCGCTCCTTCCTTGTCTGAGAAGCTTGAATTCGCTGCGCTGGTAGATTTACTAGGTGACGAATCTTTTGAAGGTGGACGAAGGATGAAGAAATTAACACGATATAGGTATGTAAATTTGAAAGCAAAATTATCGCTTGCTTCGATTTTAATTCACTCACATTGTCCTTTCAAATACATTTGCGTGTGTGACACGCGCTCGTCTAACTCTACGGTAATTATACTAGACCTTATGCATTTGCACAAGTGCAACTTTATGGCAAGGGCATAAAATACGAACAAAGAAGCAAAGAAATAATAATTTTTATACATAAGACTTGTACGGAAAGTCCAGTTTGGGTTTTATGTGTCTACTCTACTAATTTATATCACTTAATATCTTATATCACGTAAAAAGCATAAAAAAGGAATTCCCTTTACAAAAAGATGTGTAGAAAGACCAACAGAAATAAAACCGTTGCCGATCTCCAAAGATACGGAAAAAATCAGAGCAATGGCAACAGCTAAAATTGATTGCGGAAAGTATAGGAGACAGCCACAATTATCGCCGGCGATTAATTCGCGTCGCAACAACCAGCAACCCTCAAAGCCGAGAAGTCAATCGATGTTGCCCCAGGTAAAAGCAGAGATAAAGAAGTGTGAATCTATCATAAATGAGGTACATGATTTTCTGGCAACGGATAAAGAATTTTCAAAAACCGCTAGAAAATTAAATGTTTTCAATTTTCAGCTAAACCGTAAATTGCGGGAGTTGGAGTCCGAAAATATCGCTACCAAGTGTAACAACAGTAAGTTGCATGAAAGTAATGATAAGTTGAATGAGAAGTAAGTTTATTGCTGCACTATAGTAGAGCAATTTGATTCAATTTACTGCATTTTGACTCATTTTGTATATACAGAGTGAAAGGTCTGCAGACGCGCCTTAGCAAGTGCCCACAAAACTTCGACAAGGAGCACGAGAACGCTAAAAATTGTGACCATCAAGAAAAAAGCTAAGAATTTCAGCTGGAGGACCCTCAAGAACTCATTCGCAAATCGGACGATAACATTGAAGCTAAGGATGATGCGATTTTGCCCCTGCAAACTGAAGTTACCTCCTTGGAGAGCAGCAAAAACTCCATGGAAGAAAAAGTATCCAATTTGATGCAGGTGTGTACGAAAATATTGTAACATTGGGCATTACTATTAGTATTGTTATTATTATTATTATTATTATTATTGTTTCTTGACTCTTTCAGCAGTCCCTCGGGCGGAATGTGGCGCAATTGTAGTGACTGAGTCCGGCGTTTGCAAATTATGTGTATTCTCCTCCAACAATTATTGCTTTTATTATTTTTATTTATTTATTATTTTTGCTTTGTGGTTACTTTTGAGAAACCCAATAATGACAACTATCACAAAGACAAAATGAAACCATCCTACAACGTTTTACCGTAAGTTTTTACTTTTTTTTTTCCTTTTGTTGCTGTTTTCCTGCCACTTTTCCTTAAGCATTCTTATGTAACCTATATTTATATTTTAGCTAGTCAATAAGGCCCGTTTTCTATATAAATTGCAAATATAACAGAATTAATCGAATTTTGTAAATTAAATTGAATTTTTTAATTTTTGGGACATACTTGCAGTGAAGAAATATTTTCAACGTTTAGGGGATTACCACCGATAATTAAAATGAAAGTTATCAAGCCGTAAGTTTGTGATTCAGTCATCAGATTACGAGACATTTCAAATCACATATTTTCACACTATAATTTTATAGCCCAGACAGGAAATGATGTTGGCGAAGAAGAAACTGAGGAGTGAATTTCGGAAGCACTCAACAGAGCACAGGCGCAAAGACAAGTAATCGATACATTTCAGGGAAAAGGAAAGGATACAAATACACATTGATTGAAAAGGTATTTTATCGATACAGAGGTCCTGGATAAGTAGATTTTTTATGGCAGGCTATCGAAGTTTCTGAAGAGAGAGATATGTTCGTCTTTGAGAGATATTTAGACGGAAGCAATATTTGTCCGTCTCAATGAATGGAAAACTACTTCTTACTGTTTGAGCTAAAAACCTGAAATTTTGTGCGGCCTTTTTTCTTTATATACATTTGTCGACAACAGATGTATTCGATCCCTAGGAGACTAGCAAACTACCTGCCACACAAGCCATTGATTCAAATTCAAGTTCTGTCCTTTATGGACATATTGCGCTGAAGTCTGAACTGTTGTTTTTATGGGGCATTCAGAGAAACCCTGTGAAATTTCAATAACTTTAACTGACTGGAAATGAATAGGCCCCGAGAGAGGTTTGTTTATCATATACATGTTTTTGGAAATAGTTTTTGTGTAAAGCTTATAACGTTTTCTTCTTGTTACTGCGGGTGTTCCAAGTTAGCGTAAGAGGAGTAATCTTCTACGAGTATTGAGGTCAGTTCTATAAAGTTGTACGTTTTTCGCATTGTAGCAAAATTCCATTTTGTTATAAACGCAGGCTACGACGTCGCTATATGAGATCACGGAATGAATTTGACAAAGCTGCATGGAGGAGAGCAGCCCGAGAACTGAGAAATGTAATGCAAGCTGTGCGATAGGAACATTTCAACAATCTGTTGGCTAATGCGGATCCAATGAAAAAGTCTGGCTTCAATCTATGGCGTGCCACCAAGTGCATCAAACAACAGCCTCACAGACATGCTCCAATCCGTGGGCCTCTAAACCAGTGGCTGCGTACGGAGACCGAGAAAGCAGAAGCATTTGCTAATAAGTTGGAGAGCCGGTTCACACCTTTAGCCTGGCTGACCCTGGAGACGTTGAGGAAACAGCTATCGAGATGTATCTTAGACCACAGTCCAACTAAACATGTTACCCCTGAAGAGGTTGTGACTCAAATTCAGAGACTGAAATCTAAGAAGAGCCCCGGATTTGACCATATGGACAACAAGGTGGTGAAAGCACTCCCTTGGAAGGGATTGGTGTTCCTGACGTTGCTGTTCAACAGCATGCTGCGGATCTGCCATTTTCCCACACAGTGGAAGTGTGCAACGATATCCATGATACCTAAACCCGGTACTCCGGAAAACCGTGTCACATCATATAGGCCCATAAGCCTGCTTCCAACTTTTTCAAAAATTTTTAAACATTATTTTTGAGTAGATTGTTGGCAGTACGGGGAGTTCAAGAAGCCATTCCTGATCACCAATTTGGATTTAGACCACAGCATGGCACTCCCGACCTATTGCATCGAGTCGTTAATCACATACTTACTGCGTTTGAGATGAAACAGTATTCCTCTGCAGTCTTCCTAGATGTCAAACAAGCATTCCATAGGGTATGGATCGATGGACTTCTGCATAAATTAAAATTACTACTGCCTGGCAAACAGTTTTTACTAATGCGAAGCTTTCTTCAACGACGAAACTTCTCTGTGGCGGTAAAAGACAAATATCCACCTTCAGGCACATGAGAGCCGGTGTCCCGCAGGGGAGTGTCTTAGCACCGGTCCTCTACTCCTTATATACCTCTGATATGCCTACAACTAGAGATGAGCATTCGATTATTGCTACTTACGCGGACGAAACGGCAGTTATATTCAACTCTGCCTCTCTGAACGAAGCTGCGGAGAAATTGTTCAGCTACCTGGATAGATTCCACTCATGGACCAGGCGCTGGAATATAGCCATAAACTATGAGAAATCAGCTCACTGCACCTTCACATTAAGGCAAGGCGTTAGTCCGGTTGTGACTTACAACACAAGCATCATTCCGCAAATAGAGCAAATCCTGTATCTCGGTCTGATCCTGGATAAGCGTGCACACATTAAGGTAGTTAAAACGCGCTGCTACCAAAAGCTCAAGAAACTGGAGTGGCTCCTCCGCTCATCGAATAAGTTATCTTTAACTAATAAAAGGCTCATCTATTTGCAAGTAGTGGCACCTGCTTGGCGCTACGCCAAACAAAGTTGGGGCACTACTGCTGCCTAGAACATCAGAAGAGTGCAGGCGTGTTTGCTTTACTTTGCTTTACTTGTTATCTGATTCAAACTGTAATTTTTGTGGGAACAAAAGGAACAGCATTATCCAATAGCAAACGGTAAGTATACAGTACTCGATACACACGCAATGGCATGAAAACCTGGAATCATATTTAATAATGTGGGCAATGAATAAATAGGCTAGTGACATATAGCGACCTCAGAGAATAAATGGCTTTGATATAATATAACCATTTTTTCTTTGGATTTTCAGGTTTAAACACGCACAAATAAACCAGACAATGGAGTACCTCAACCAGGTAAGCTGTGAAGTTTTTCGCAAGTCCTTTTTTTCGATGACGCACACATTTGTTGGCCTTTTTATGAAGCATCGAACCACCATTCACAAGCGCTTAATAAACAGAACAGTTATACTCTAGGAAAGATCGAAGTACGTTAGTGAAAACACCATAACAGAAATGTTAAATAAAGAGGCGTGACGTTGTGGGAGAAATCGGATCTCAGCCAGCCAGTGGCACACGCGACACCAGGCCCTTGCTCTGCTAACGGTTGTAGGGTGCTAGGATCTGCAACCAGTTGAGGGGAGTTCCTTTGATCTTTGGTGCCCTATACCCTTATTATGACAGTAGAGTTCTACCTTTTTAATAAATGCCAGGAGGTTCTTTGTCGAAGAGTTTCTGATTAGAAAAGGTGACACAGATTCCTCTTTCAGGGAGTTCACACGAAGTTTGGTCACTGCCGGACACTCGCACAAGAGGTGAAGACTAGGCAGAGTCTTTTGGCAGAGCCTTCACTCTGTGGAAGGCAACAAACATAGTTTGGTTTAGGTGGTGGTGACTGGCCAATTAGCCTTAGGTGCGATGTACTAAGATCTAAATTTGAAGGGCTGTTTCCGAGAAAGATGAACAATTTGGCTTGACGAAGGCCCCTATTGCGTGCCCTAAGGTCTAGTGTGACGTCTCTGAACCATCCGTCGATAAATGACTTGGCCGTTGGCTAGATAATACCAATGTAGGGTTCAAGACCGATGAATTTGGAGGAGGAATCTGTTCTCGTTGTCACAGCATCATCACCCTCCATGCCTTGATGGCCAGGTACCCAGCACAACGTGACACTATTGTATCTGGACTGTAGCTGAAGGGAATCAAAGCAGTCCTTTACACTATTGGACGAGAATTTCGAGGACGCAAGTGCCTTGATCGCTGCTAAAGGTTGCTAAAGATTGGGCGCGAGACTAGAGCCGCATAGGTGCCTTGTTCTGCGGCTACGCGTCGTCGTTCCTGTGGTCGTTGTTTTTGCATCTCATCATCGTCGTTGTGCTGGCTTCTCTTACCTTCGTCGTAGTTGCTACTGCCGTCGTATTATAACTGCTCGTCGTGCCTCGTCTTGGCACCGTCGTCAACGCTGGTACCGTTGTATTGTAGCTGCTCGTCGTTGTGCTCGCCGTCGTTGTTCTCATCGTGGTTGATGCCATCATCGTAGTCATCTGATTGTCATCATCGTTGCGGCAGTCGTTGTCTAGAGTTACTGAATATGTGGGGTGATAATGCGATCACACTTTTCCACAACATCGTGTGGTATGTTGGGCTCGCACCCACTAAAACCCTCTGCCCATCAGGCCTATCGCCACTTCGGAACAGCGTTCGCATTACTTCCAAGTGGTGCCTCTTTCCGCGCTCAGCGCCCCGTCTATGGATGGTCTGCGTCCAGACCACTCTGTTATGTACTTATGTCAAGGTCCTTCTTCTTCAGTAGAAGATTTTCGTTAAAAAAACTGCCACTTGTTTCCAGTTCTCTTCAATACTGGTCATTTTGCCTACGATGTTGTCGGGTGTGATATGTCCGATCGACTGTGTTAGTCGATTTCGTCTTTCCGCAAATCTTTTACGAAGAAAGACTGTGCGTTCTTTGTTGTCTATTTCGGCGTCTGCGTATACACAACTGGTTTCAGCACTTTTGCCTATCGAGAACAGGAAGGAGCTAAAATATCCATGTCTTAACAGAATTCGAATGAACGAATGAATGAATTTGAAATTTGAAAGAGTATAAAGTTAGATATAGTAGCATTCCATGTACGAGGTTCTAGGTACTCGCACACCTTCCTACAACGCAAAAAAAATGCTGAAAATTTCGTCTGCGCTGGTTCAGCAACAACATTATATTAAGTCTCTGCTGCGAAATAGACATTTTTCCATTTTTAGATTAACACTCAGCTAAGCAACTTTTAGATAGCGCCAGCTTGTTGTGCTGCTGGTAGACCGACTTGTTTGTAGTTCACGCGCTTCATCGTTGCGCGTATCAGTTATGCATATAAGACTAGTACAGACTACTGCCATATCGCTGCGCCTTTATTGACGAATTTTCATATGTGTACTTATATTTAATAGATATCCCGAAATTACAATATGTGGCCTTTGAATGTTTTGCATCTGTTGGAAAACATTTCTCATTCTGCTTGTTGTTGTATGACCTGCATAGGCAGAGTTTCGCCATATGTTTATATAGTTACGAAATTGTCGTTTGCTATGATCTAAATTCAATTTCAAAACAAAACTTTATCACTCTATATTATATAAATTGAAATAAAATGTATACGCGTTTTTTTTTTAAACTAGATGGTGTTGGTACCCTTATATTGCGCAATAGTAATCCGATTGTGTCAAACGAACACGCGTTTGAAAGGTGACATTTCAGGCTAGATTTTTCGTGAAAACAGCTGTGTAATACGTTGCTCGTGTTAAAAGTTACACTGATTTGGAAATGAGTGCAATATTTGAAAAAATAGGCTGTGCTACTTTTTGACTATAAAAAAAGGTAAAACCGCTGAAAAAACATGCCGAAAAATTTGTGCGATTTAGGCTGGGGAAGCTGTGAGTGAAAACTGGACCCAGAAGTGGTTTGCTCAATTCCGTTCCGGAATTTTCAATGTCAACCATGCACCTCGTTATGGTCGGTCAGTCACTGAAATAGGCGATTAGACGGTTAATTCGCTCTATATTGCTTACAAACAACTAAAATTTCTGTTGAAAAATTACAAAAAAAAAAAGAACCGAGGATACTTTTTATATCACCTAATATTTGAGAATGGTCTCCAAAAAGTGTATGGAATCAGTTGAGTGGTCCGAAAGCAATGACAATAATGGAAAATGTGGTGGATGCAGTATAGCCAATTTGACTTTGCCATTCGCGTTCCCTTATTGAACTTATGTGTAAGTCAACAGCAATGCCCAAAAATCGTATCCATTTTGCCAAAACTTTCACTGGGATGTAGCAAGATTCCAATCGGCAAGTACTGTTCGTCGAGATCAAGTAGCACATAAACGTCTTTTGTCGATTCTTGCAATATGTCGATCTACAACGTTGATGCACTTGAATAAGCCATTTGCTTCCTTGTTCGCTTGTCGCTCCTTCCTTGTCTGAGAAGCTTGAATTCGCTGCGCTGGTAGATTTACTAGGTGACGAATCTTTTGAAGGTGGACGAAGGATGAAGAAATTAACACGATATAGGTATGTAAATTTGAAAGCAAAATTATCGCTTGCTTCGATTTTAATTCACTCACATTGTCCTTTCAAATACATTTGCGTGTGTGACACGCGCTCGTCTAACTCTACGGTAATTATACTAGACCTTATGCATTTGCACAAGTGCAACTTTATGGCAAGGGCATAAAATACGAACAAAGAAGCAAAGAAATAATAATTTTTATACATAAGACTTGTACGGAAAGTCCAGTTTGGGTTTTATGTGTCTACTCTACTAATTTATATCACTTAATATCTTATATCACGTAAAAAGCATAAAAAAGGAATTCCCTTTACAAAAAGATGTGTAGAAAGACCAACAGAAATAAAACCGTTGCCGATCTCCAAAGATACGGAAAAAATCAGAGCAATGGCAACAGCTAAAGTTGATTGCGGAAAGTATAGGAGACAGCCACAATTATCGCCGGCGATTAATTCGCGTCGCAACAACCAGCAACCCTCAAAGCCGAGAAGTCAATCGATGTTGCCCCAGGTAAAAGCAGAGATAAAGAAGTGTGAATCTATCATAAATGAGGTACATGATTTTCTGGCAACGGATAAAGAATTTTCAAAAACCGCTAGAAAATTAAATGTTTTCAATTTTCAGCTAAACCGTAAATTGCGGGAGTTGGAGTCCGAAAATATCGCTACCAAGTGTAACAACAGTAAGTTGCATGAAAGTAATGATAAGTTGAATGAGAAGTAAGTTTATTGCTGCACTATAGTAGAGCAATTTGATTCAATTTACTGCATTTTGACTCATTTTGTATATACAGAGTGAAAGGTCTGCAGACGCGCCTTAGCAAGTGCCCACAAAACTTCGACAAGGAGCACGAGAACGCTAAAAATTGTGACCATCAAGAAAAAAGCTAAGAATTTCAGCTGGAGGACCCTCAAGAACTCATTCGCAAATCGGACGATAACATTGAAGCTAAGGATGATGCGATTTTGTCCCTGCAAACTGAAGTTACCTCCTTGGAGAGCAGCAAAAACTCCATGGAAGAAAAAGTATCCAACTTGATGCAGGTGTGTATGAAAATATTGTAACATTGGGCATTACTATTAGTATTGTTATTATTATTATTATTATTGTTTCTTGACCCTTTCAGCAGTCCCTCGGGCGGAATGTGGCGCAATTGTAGTGACTGAGTCCGGCGTTTGCAAACATGTGTATTCTCCTCCAACAATTATTGCTTTTATTATTTTTATTTATTTATTCTTTTTGCTTTGTGGTTACTTTTGAGAAACCCAATAATGACAACTATCTCAAAGACAAAATGAAACTATCCTACAACGTTTTACCGTAAGTTTTTACTTTTTTTTTCCTTTTGTTGCTGTTTTCCTGCCACTTTTCCTTAAGCATTCTTATGTAACCTATATTTATATTTTAGCTAGTCAATAATGCCCGTTTTCTATATAAATCGCAAATATAACAGAAATATTTTCAACTTTTAGGGGATTACCACCGATAATTAAAATGAAAGTTATCAAGCCGTAAGTTTGTGATTCAGTCATCAGATTACGAGACATTTCAAATCACATATTTTTACACTATAATTTTATAGCCCAGACAGGAAATGATGTTGGCGAAGAAGAAACTGAGGAGTGAATTTCGGAAGCACTTAACAGAGCACAGGCGCAAAGACAAGTAATCGATACATTTCAGGGAAAAGGAAAGGATACAAATACACATTGATTGAAAAGGTATTTTATCGATACAGAGGTCCTGGATAAGTAGATTTTTTATGGCAGACTATCGAAGTTTCTGAAGAGAGAGATATGTTCGTCTTTGAGAGATATTTAGACGGAAGCAATATTCGTCCGTCTCAATGAATGGAAAACTACTTCTTACTGTTTGAGCTAAAAACCTGAAAATTTGTGCGGCCTTTTTTCTTTATGTACATTTATCGACAACAGATGTATTCGATCTCTAGGAGACTAGCAAACTACCTCCCACATAAGCCATTGATTCAAATTCAAGTTCTGTCCTTTATGGACATATTGCGCTGAAGTCTGAACTGTTGTTTTTATGGGGCATTCAGAGAAACCCTGTGAAATTGCAATAACTTTAACTGACTGGAAATGAATAGGCCCCGAGAGAGGTGTGTTTATCATATACATGTTTTTGGAAATAGTTTTTGTGTGAAGCTTATAACTTTTCCTTCTTATTACTGCGGGTGTTCCAAGTTAGCGTAAGAGGAGTAATCTTCAACGAGTATTGAGGTCAGTTCTATAAAGTTGTACGTTTTTCGCATTGTAGCAAAATTCCATTTTGTTATAAACGCAGGCTACGACGTCGCTATATGAGTTGTTGCTCCAAAGTTGCATGGAGGAGAGCAGCCCGAGAACTGAGAAATGTAATGCAAGCTGTGCGATAGGAACATTTCAACAATCTGTTGGCTAATGCGGATCCAATAAAAAAGTCTGGCTTCAATCTATGGCGTGCCACCAAGTGCATCAAACAACAGCCTCACAGACATGTTCCAATCCGTGGGCCTCTAAACCAGTGGCTGCGTACGGAGACCGAGAAAGCAGAAGCATTTGCTAATAAGTTGGAGAGCCGGTTCACGCCTTTAGCCTGGCTGACCCTGGAGACGTTGAGGAAACAGCTATCGAGATGTATCTTAGACCACAGTCCAACTAAACATGTTACCCCTGAAGAGGTTGTGACTCAAATTCAGAGACTGAAATCTAAGAAGAGCCCCGGTTATGACCATATTGACAACAAGGTGGTGAAAGCACTCCCTTGGAAGGGATTGGTGTTCCTGACGTTGCTGTTCAACAGCATTCTGCGGATCTGCCATTTTCCCACACAGTGGAAGTGTGCAACGATATCCATGATACCTAAACCTGGTACTCCGGAAAACCATGTCACATCATATAGGCCCATAAGCCTGCATCCAACTTTTTCAAAAATTGTTAACATTATTTTTGAGTAGATTGTTGGCAGTACGGGGTGTTTAAGAAGCCATTCCTGATCACCAATTTGAATTTAGATCACAGCATGGCACTCCCGAACAACTGCATCGAGTCGTTAATCACATACTTACTGCTTTTGAGATGAAACAGTATTCCTCTGCAGTCTTCCTAGATGTCAAACAAGCATTCGATAGGGTATGGATCGATGGACTTCTGCATAAATTAAAATTACTCCTGCCTGGCAAACAGTTTTTACTAATGCGAAGCTTTCTTCAACGACGAACCTTCTCTGTGGCGGTAAAAGACAAAATTTCCACCTTCAGGCACATGAGAGCCGGTGTCCCGCAGGTGAGTGTCTTAGCTCCGGTCCTTTACTCCTTATATACCTCTGATATGCCTACAACTAGAGATGAGCATTCGATTATTGCTACTTACGCGGACGATACGGCAGTTATATTCAACTCTGCCTCTCTGAACGAAGCTGCGGAGAAATTGTCCAGCTACCTGGATAGATTCCACTCATGGGCCAGGCGCTGGAATATAGCCATAAACTATGAGAAATCAGCTCACTGCACCTTCACATTAAGGCAAGGCGTTAGTCCGGTTGTGACTTACAACACAAGCATCATTCCGCAAATAGAGCAAATCCTGTATCTCGGTCTGATCCTGGATAAGCGTGCACACATTAAGGTAGTTAAAACGCGCTGCTACCAAAAGCTCAAGAAACTGGAGTGGCTCCTCCGCTCATCGAATAAGTTATCTTTAACTAATAAAAGGCTCATCTATTTGCAAGTAGTGGCACCTGCTTGGCGCTACGCCAAACAAAGTTGGGGCACTACTGCTGCCTAGAACATCAGAAGAGTGCAGGCGTGTTTGCTTTACTTTGCTTTACTTGTTATCTGATTCAAACTGTAATTTTTGTGGGAACAAAAGGAACAGCATTATCCAATAGCAAACGGTAAGTATACAGTACTCGATACACACGCAATGGCATGAAAACCTGGAATCATATTTAATAATGTGGGCAATGAATAAATAGGCTAGTGACATATAGCGACCTCAGAGAATAAATGGCTTTGATATAATATAACCACTTTTTCTTTGCATTTTCAGGTTTAAACACGCACAAATAAACCAGACAATGGAGTACCTCAACCAGGTAAGCTACGAAGTTTTTCGCAAGTCCTTTTTTTCGATGACGCACACATTTGCTGGCCTTTTTATGCAGCATCGAACCACCATTCACAAGCGCTTAATAAACAGAACAGTTATACTCTAGGAAAGATCGAAGTACGTTAGTGAAAACACCATAACAGAAATGTTAAATAAAGGGGCGTGACGTTGTGGGAGAGATCGAATCTCAACCAGCCAGTGGCACACGCGACACCAGGCCCTTGCTCTGCTAACGGTTGTAGGGTGCTAGGATCTGCAACCAGTTGAGGGGAATTCCTTTGATCTTTGGTGCCCTATACCCTTATTAAGACAGTAGAGTTCTACCTTTTTAATAAAGGCCAGGAGGTTCTTTGTCGAAGAGTTTCTGATTAGAAAAGGTGACACAGATTCCTCTTTCAGGGAGTTCAGACGAAGTTTGGTCACTGCCGGACACTCGCACAAGAGGTGAAGACTAGGCAGAGTCTTTTGGCAGAGCCTTCACTCTGTGGAGGGCGACAAACATAGTTTGTGCATATGGTAATTTAGGTGGTGGTAACTGGCCAATTAGCCTTAGGTGCGAGGTGCGATCTAAATTTGAAGGGCTGTTTACGAGAAAGATGAACAATTTGGCTTGACGAAGGCCCCTATTGCGTGCCCTAAGGTCTAGTGTGACGTCTCTGAACCATCCGTCGATAAATGACTTGGCCGTTGGCTAGATAATACCAATGTAGGGTTCAAGACCGATGAATTTGGAGGAGGAATCTGTTCTCGTTGTCACAGCATCATCACCCTCCATGACTTGATGGCCAGGTCCCAGCACAACGTGACACTATTGTATCTGGACTGTAGCTGAAGGGAATCAAAGCAGTCCTTTACACTATTGGACGAGAATTTCGAGTACGCAAGTGCCTTGATCGCTGCTAAAGATATATATAGTTTCTCTTCTTGGTCCTTTTGCCGGGAGGTTGCACGAACAGATATCTATGGCGTGGATCTCCGCTTGAAAGACAGTGGAGTATTTGTTTTGTTCTGGCACAGATTAAAAAGCCAGCGATTACACTAAATATTCTCGAGTAACAAGTGCCTCTGAATGGCATGCCAGATTTTATCTGAGTATTCAAAGCAATTGTTCCTGCTGACCTTTTAATTAAAATAGCCTCGGCCATGGCGACGCACGCAAGCCGTTGCAGCTTATCGTATTGTCGCATGGCTTATGCGTAAGGCGTCTTTGGCCCCGACACTAGAGCAGGTTTTTGCTAGGTGCCTTGTTTTGCGGCTACGCGTCGTCGTTCCTGTGATCGTTGTTTTTGCATCTTGTCATCGTCGTTTTGGTGCCTTCTTTTAGCTTCGTCGTTGTTGCTACTGCCGTCGTATTATAACTGCTCCTCGTGCCGCGTCTTGGCACCGTTGTCAACGCTGGTACCCTCGTAGTTTAGCTGCTCGTCGTTGTGCTCGCCGTCGTTGTTCTCATCGTGGTTGATGCCATCATTGTAGTCATCTGATCGTCTTCAGCACTTTTGCCTATTGAGAACAGTAAGGAGCTAAAATATCCATTTCCTGTCAGCATTTGTGTCATGTAGTAATCTACTTCGCCGTGTTTTCTTTGTACCCAAATTTTAATGTCAGGTAAGCCTTTCTGTCCGTCTTAATGTGCTCTCATTAGTCCATCTCTTTTTCCTCTTTTCAATGGTCGACTATTTGTCTCGTTGCTACCCCTGCTTGAGGCAGCTCGTAAATTCTCTTTCGCTCCATGGCTAGGAGATCAATCGGCTTCACCCCAGCGATGACAAGTGCTGCTGCCCCAGATACCGTTCGATATGCGCTTATTATCCTCATCGCATAGGTTCGTTGTGCAAACAGAAAATATTTCGCCCTGCATTTCGCGTTTAATGTGTCTGCCCAATCTTCGCATCCGTACAACAGGATAGCCTTGTTTATGTCCATCAGTAGTTTCTGTCTAGATTGAAGTGTTCCGCCTATGTTTGCCATGAGCCTGCTGAGTAATTTGACTGTATCTGCAGCCCTGCATCTCGCGTGATGGATTTGCGCCTCGAACGTCAGCTTTGTATCAAGCCTGGCCCCTAGGTATTTGATCACTTTTTGTGTCCTTATGATGGTATCGGTGACCTTTATATCAATTTCCACTAGCATCCGACGTCTATTCACCAGCAATAGCTCGGTTTTTTCAGTAGCCAGCTGAAGGCCTTGTGTGTAAAGCCATTTCTTAACACGTATCATCACCTGGTTGAGCTAGCGTTGAGCATGCTTGGTGTTACGTTCCTAGATTACTGCGACTATGTCCTGCATATCTTACTAAGAAGGAGTCATCAGGTATATCTATGTGGAGGATTTCGTCGTAGCTTATTTTCCAGAGTTGTGGCCCTAGGATTGATCCTTGAGCTAATACTGAAGTTATTTTAACACACGTCTCGCCTGCTTTGGTCTGGTATATCAGCTTCCGATCTTCAAGGTAACTTTTTATATTCCTCATCAAGTAATTGGGGATACCAGAGCTTTTATTATGTTTTCCCACTTGACGCTTTGAATGCGTTCTTGATGTCCAAAGTTGCAAGTAGTACGACAATCCGCGAGAGATGATTGCCCTGTTGGGTTGTGAATGCTATTTCTACGATTTCTTCAATTGCTCCGATTGTAGACCTTTCGGGCCTGAAGTCGTGCTGTCTCGAGGAGAGCCCTCCGGCGCTTTCGTTCGCTGCAGCTAATCGCTGCCAGCCTACCAGATGTATATAGCATACAGAGTGGTCGGTACGCTGATGGCGTTCCTGGGTCTCCTTTGCCTTTGCTGATCAATACCAGTCGCTGTATCTTCCAAAATTCAGGGAGTATTCCACTTCGTATACACCTGTTGTACATATTAAGCAAGATGTGGGGTCGACTTGCTGTAATTGCTTTTAAAACTTCTGCAGGAATGGTATCAGGGCCCGGTGCCTTCTGGTTCTTAAGGCTCTTGGCTGCTTTGACTAGTTCATCTTCGGTGAAGAGCTCTTCATGTTCCCCAGTAGTTTGCGGCATTGTGTTTCCTGTTCGAGCCGGGTGGGTGGGAGAGAGCGTTTTGACTCTGTTGTCCATTTGTTCTTCCTCTATATCAGGAGGTGCGCTGTTAGACATAAGCTTTTTCATGACGATTTTATAACCCAGACCTCACGGGTCGTAATTTACGTCATTACAGAGAGCTTTGTCCAGCTTGCTGGTATGGATGGCGATATTTAAGCTCTTTTTGGCTGTCTTGTTCAAGCGGTTAATACGTGCGGTATTACGTTCTGCATTTAATGTGTTATTCTCTGCGAGGGTGAAAGAGATATATTCATGGTCGCTCCCGTTGTAGATATCTAAGACTTTCCAGTGCGTTATCTTATGTGCCATATTCTCTGAGACCAGAGTAATGTCGGGGATTGTTCCTGCGTTTCCCATTCGCCGAAAAGTCGCAGTTGTACTAACGTTGGCTACTACGAAACCCGCTCTTGCAGCCGTATCAAGGACACTGCGACCTCTGGAGTTTGAAGGCATGCCCCACTGTACAGTTCGCGAGTTAAAATTTCCAGCTACAACAAGGTTTCCCTGTAATCGCTTAGCTATTTCTTCAATATTGTCGAGTTTTCTCTGATAAGCTTCTATACCATCGCTATGTATTATATAGCAGCTGATGTTGTAGTCTTTGAGTCTCACATATGCGTAACAGATACCTTTAGCACTGCTCAGATGCCGTATTTTACGTGGATCTGGAAACCATAATGCAGCAGTTTTGGTGTCGTTTTCCAATCAGAATCCAATCTGTTTTCTCTTGTATTGCTCGCTGATTATAACCAAATCAATTTGTTAATCCATGACTATTTGGGGCAACAGATCATCCGCTATCCTGCTTCTATATAAATTTGCTTGGAGAACTTTCATCTTCGATCTTTCCTGCCACTGGCAACGCAGTTCTTGGCTCCACGGAAGTGATTCAGCTCCTTGAGTTTATCATGTGCATATAAACAGCATCTTGGTGGCTTCATGAAAGTGTTCATATTGTGTCCATTCTCTCCACACACAAAGCACAGGTCACTACGGTCTGATTTTCTGCAGTCCTTCCGCAAGTGGCCAACGCCAAGGCATCGGAAGCACCGCTTAATTTCGATGCACTGATTTACTCGGCACCGCGTCCATCCGATCTTAATCTTCTGCGCTTTTAGTATCTAATTTGCGTCTTCTGTGGGTAGTATGACAAAGGTCCGCTTCAACTCTAAATTGTTGGCATCTGTGAGCCGAACTTGCATTTCTTGACCCATGTCGCCTATTACTGCCTTGATTGCAGAGACAACTTCCTCTACCTCTGTGAGACTGTCCAGGTCACGCATCTCAACCTTGCACATTGGCTGGATGGCCTTCACTGACGCACTTTCCTTAAGTATGTCTTTGATGCTTTCACAAAGCTTATTAAGTTTGCTTCCTTTGTTAAGTTCAATTAGCATGTCCCCTGTTCTTGTCTTCCTGACCGAGCGGACAGAACTTTCGGATTCATCTGGTTTCATATATTTTCTCAGCTCTCCCAGAACTGCCACGTAGCTCCTTCCGCCTTCTGGCTTAATTAGCACAGCTTCCGGCCCAGTTCGCTTCCTTGACTTAGGCTTATCTACCTTTATGCCAATATCACCTAGTTTCTGCGTTTTGCATACTTCAGTTTTGTCATGTTTCGACTTTCCTTTTTTGTGATTCACAGTCTCTAATCCATCATTCGGCTCCTTGTTTCTCACTTTTTTGGTCGAACCTTGTATCGCAGGACTTGTAGCGATTCTTTTCTGGGTGCTCAGGGCTGGAGTTTCAGTTCTGTCTTGGTCCTGTTTTTCAGTGCCTTGCTTTTTCGCCTTTTTAGCACTGCCTACTTCGGCGTTAATTCAGCTCTTTCTGTAGCTTCCGATGACATCGAAGAGTTCACTCAGTTCAGACATGCCGTCTTCGATGTCCAGGCTTCTATATCGCTGCCTCCGCATTCTTCATTCTTCGCAGTACCCCTTTGCACTCCTCTGGCGTTTCTTCTTCCAGGGTCCTCATCTTCATAATCAACTCTTTCCTTGGAGAGCCGTGGGTGTGCATTTATCTTTGTTGTGTGCTCGGGCTCTCCACATCTACAAGTGGGGTCTCCGCGTTGAATTGGGTCTCATTTTCTCTTTCGACAGCTTGTGTAGTTTTCGGCGTTTCCTGAGTTATCTGGATCAGGCTCGCCACCAACTATTTTTGTCGCTCTTTAATTTGGCGACCGGCTCGTCAAATTACTTCTCCGAAATATTCCACTCTCTTCTTTTTTTGTTGTTGTCAAAATAGGAAGGTCCTACTACTTATTTTCCACTTACCCACTAATTGGTAAATGAACTGTAATAATTTTTTGTGTGTTTTATATAACTGCTCTTCGCTATAATTATTTGTATTAATAATATTTAAAAAGACATGTTCCTCAGCTGCCAAAAATTAGCAAACAGTATCAGCTAAATCTGGACATTGGACAGTCACAACAGATCATATTAACCAACAGAACAGTTATACTCTACGAAAGATCGAAGTACGTTAGTGAAAACACCATAACAGAAATGTTAAATGAAGAAGCGTGACTTGGTGGGAGAGATCGGATCTCAACCAGCCAGTGGCACACGCGACACCAGGGCCTTGCTCTGTTAACGGTTGTAGGGTCCTAGGATCTGCAACCAGTTGAGGGGAATTCCTTTAATCTTTGGTGCCCTATACCCTTATTAAAACTGTAGAGTTCTACCTTTTTAATAAAGGCCAGGAGGTTCTTTGTCGAAGAGTTTCTGATTAGAAAAGGTGACACAGATTCCTCTTTCAGGGAGTCCAGACGAAGTTTGGTCACTGCCGGACACTCGCACAAGAGGTGAAGACTAGGCAGAGTCTTTTGGCAGAGCCTTCACTCTGTGGAGGGCGACAAACATAGTTTGTGCATATGGTAATTTAGGTGGTGGTGACTGGCCAATTAGCCTTAGGTGCGAGGTGCGATCTAAATTTGAAGGGCTGTTTCCGAGAAAGATGAACAATTTGGCTTGGCGAAGGCCCCTATTGCGTGCCCTAAGGTCTAGTGTGACGTCTCTGAACCATCCGTCGCCTACCAATGTAGGGTTCAAGACCGATGAATTTGGAGGAGGAATCTGTTCTCGTTGTCACAGCATCATCACCCTCCATGACTTGATGGCCAGGTCCCAGCACAACGTGACACTATTGTATCTGGACTGTAGCTGAAGGGAATCAAAGCAGTCCTTTACACTATTGGACGAGAATTTCGAGTACGCAAGTGCCTTGATCGCTGCTAAAGATATATATAGTTTCTCTTCTTGGTCCTTTTGCCGGGAGGTTGCACGAACAGATATCTATGGCGTGGATCTCCGCTTGAAAGACAGTGGAGTATTTGTTTTGTTCTGGCACAGATTAAAAAGCCAGCGATTACACTAAATATTCTCGAGTAACAAGTGCCTCTGAATGGCATGCCAGATTTTATCTGAGTATTCAAAGCAATTGTTCCTGCTGACCTTTTAATTAAAATAGCCTCGGCCATGGCGACGCACGCAAGCCGTTGCAGCTTATCGTATTGTCGCATGGCTTATGCGTAAGGCGTCTTTGGCCCCGACACTAGAGCAGGTTTTTGCTAGGTGCCTTGTTTTGCGGCTACGCGTCGTCGTTCCTGTGGTCGTTGTTTTTGCATCTTGTCGTCGTCGTTTTGGTGCCTTCTTTTAGCTTCGTCGTTGTTGCTACTGCCGTCGTATTATAACTGCTCCTCGTGCCGCGTCTTGACACCGTTGTCAACGCTGGTACCCTCGTATTTTAGCTGCTCGTCGTTGTGCTCGCCGTCGTTGTTCTCATCGTGGTTGATGACATCATCGTAGTCATATGATCGTCTTCAGCACTTTTGCCTATTGAGAACAGTAAGGAGCTAAAATATCCATTTCCTGTCAGCATTTGTGTGATGTAGTAATCTACTTCGCCGTGTTTTCTTTGTACCCAAATTTTAATGTCAAGTAAGCCTTTCCGTCCGTCTTAATGTGCTCTCATTAGTCCCTCTCTTTTTCCTCTTTTCAATGGTCGACTGTTTGTCTCGTTGCTACCCCTGCTTGAGGCAGCTCGTAAATTCTCTTTTGCTCCATGGCTAGTAGATCAATCGGCTTCACCCCAGCGATGACAAGTGCTGCTGCCCCAGATACCATTCGATATGCGCTTATTATCCTCATCGCATAGGTTCGTTGTACCAACAGATAATATTTCGCCCTGCATTTCGCGTAGGTAGCCAGCTGAAGGCCTTGTGTGTCAAGCCATTTCTTAACACGTATCATCACCTGATTGAGCTAGCGTTGAGCATGCTTGGTGTTACGTTCCTAGATTACTGCGACTATGTCCTGCATATCCTACTAAGAAGGAGTCATCAGGTATATCTATGTGGAGGATTTCGTCGTAGCTTATTTTCCAGAGTTGTGGCCCTAGGATTGATCCTTGAGCTAATACTGAAGTTATTTTAACACACGTCTCGCCTGCTTTGGTCTGGTATATCAGCTTCCGATCTTCAAGGTAACTTTTTATATTCTTCATCAAGTAATTGGGGATACCAGAGCTTTTATTATGTTTTCCCACTTGACGCTTTGAATGCGTTCTTGATGTCCAAAGTTGCAAGTAGTACGACAGGCCGCGAGAGATGATTGCCCTGTTGAGTTGCTCCGATTGTAGACCTTTCGGGCCTGGAGCCGTGCTGTCTCGAGGAGAGCCCTCCGGCGCTTTCGTTCGCTGCAGCTAATCGCTGCAGTAAGTTGCTAATCCAGCAACCTACCAGATGTATATAGCATACAGAGTGGTCGGTACGCTGATGGCGTTCCTGGGTCTCCTTTGCCTTTGCTGATCAATACCAGTCGCTGTATCTTCCAAGATTCAGGGAGTATTCCACTTCGTATACACCTGTTGTACATATTAAGCAAGATGTGGGGTCGACTTGCTGTAATTGCTTTTAAGACTTCTGCAGGAATGGTATCAGGGTCCGGTGCCTTCTTGTTCTTAAGGCTCTTGGCTGCTTTGACAAGTTCATCTTCGGTGAAGAGCTTTTCATGTTCCCCAGTAGTTTTCGGCATTGTGTTTGCTGTTCGAGCCGGGTGGGTAGGAGAGAGCGTTTTGACTATGTTGTCCATTTGTTCTTCCTCTATATCAGGAGGTGCGCTGTTAGACATAAGCTTTTTCATGACGATTTTATAACCCAGACCTCACGGGTCGTAATTTACTTCATTACAGAGAGCTTTGTCCAGCTTGCTGGTATGGATGGCGATATTTAAGCTCTTTTTGGCTGTCTTGTTCAAGCGGTTAATACGTGCGGTATTACGTTCTGCATTTAATGTGTTATTCTCTGCGAGGGTGAAAGAGATATATTCATGGTCGCTCCCGTTGTAGATATCTAAGACTTTCCAGTGCGTTATCTTATGTGCCATATTCTCTGAGACCAGAGTAATGTCGGGGATTGTTCCTGCGTTTCCCATTCGCCGAAAAGTCGCAGTTGTACTAACGTTGGCTACTACGAAACCCGCTCTTGCAGCCGTATCAAGGACACTGCGACCTCTGGAGTTTGAAGGCATGCCCCACTGTACAGTTCGCGAGTTAAAATTTCCAGCTACAACAAGGTTTCCCTGTAATCGCTTAGCTATTTCTTCAATATTGTCGAGTTTTCTCTGATAAGCTTCTATACCATCGCTATGTATTATATAGCAGCTGATGTTGTAGTCTTTGAGTCTCACATATGCGTAACAGATACCTTTAGCACTGCTCAGATGCCGTATTTTACGTGGATCTGGAAACCATAATGCAGCAGTTTTGGTGTCGTTTTCCAATCAGAATCCAATCTGTTTTCTCTTGTATTGCTCGCTGATTATAACCAAATCAATTTGTTAATCCATGACTATTTGGGGCAACAGATCATCCGCTATCCTGCTTCTATATAAATTTGCTTGGAGAACTTTCATCTTCGATCTTTCCTGCCACTGGCAACGCAGTTCTTGGCTCCACGGAAGTGATTTAGCTCCTTGAGTTTATCATGTGTATATAAACAGCATCTTGGTGGCTTCATGCAAGTGTTCATATTGTGTCCATTCTCTCCACACACAAAGCACAGGTCACTACGGTCTGATTTGCTGCAGTCCTTTCGCAAGTGGCCAACGCCAAGGCATCGGAAGCACCGCTTAATTTCGATGCACTGATTTACTCGGCACCGCGTCCATCCGATCTTAATCTTCTGCGCTTTTAGTATCTAATTTGCGTCTTCTGTGGGTAGTATGACAAAGGTCCGCTTCAACTCTAAATTGTTGGCATCTGTGAGCCGAACTTGCATTTCTTGACCCATGTCGCCTATTACTGCCTTGATTGCAGAGACAACTTCCTCTACCTCTGTGAGACTGTCCAGGTCACGCATCTCAACCTTGCACATTGGCTGGATGGCCTTCACTGACGCACTTTCCTTAAGTATGTCTTTGATGCTTTCACAAAGCTTATTAAGTTTGCTTCCTTTGTTAAGTTCAATTAGCATGTCCCCTGTTCTTGTCTTCCTGACCGAGCGGACAGAACTTTCGGCTTCATCTGGTTTCATATTTTTTCTCAGCTCTCCCAGAACTGCCACGTAGCTCCTTCCGCCTTCTGGCTTAATTAGCACAGCTTCCGGCCCAGTTCGCTTCCTTGACTTAGGCTTATCTACCTTTATGCCAATATCACCTAGTTTCTGCGTTTTGCATACTTCAGTTTTGTCATGTTTCGACTTTCCTTTTTTGTGATTCACAGTCTCTAATCCATCATTCGGCTCCTTGTTTCTCACTTTTTTGGTCGAACCTTGTATCGCAGGACTTGTAGCGATTCTTTTCTGGGTGCTCAGGGCTGGAGTTTCAGTTCTGTCTTGGTCCTGTTTTTCAGTGCCTTGCTTTTTCGCCTTTTTAGCACTGCCTACTTCGGCGTTAATTCAGCTCTTTCTGTAGCTTCCGATGACATCGAAGAGTTCACTCAGTTCAGACATGCCGTCTTCGATGTCCAGGCTTCTATATCGCTGCCTCCGCATTCTTCATTCTTCGCAGTACCCCTTTGCACTCCTCTGGCGTTTCTTCTTCCAGGGTCCTCATCTTCATAATCAACTCTTTCCTTGGAGAGCCGTGGGTGTGCATTTATCTTTGTTGTGTGCTCGGGCTTTCCACATCTACAAGTGGGGTCTCCGCGTTGAATTGGGTCTCATTTTCTCTTTCGACAGCTTGTGTAGTTTTCGGCGTTTCCTGAGTTATCTGGATCAGGCTCGCCACCAACTATTTTTGTCGCTCTTTAATTTGGCGACCGGCTCGTCAAATTACTTCTCCGAAATATTCCACTCTCTTCTTTTTTTGTTGTTGTCAAAATAGGAAGGTCCTACTGCTTATTTTCCACTTACCCACTAATTGGTAAATGAACTGTAATAATTTTTTGTGTGTTTTATATAACTGCTCTTCGCTATAATTATTTGTATTAATAATATTTAAAAAGACATGTTCCTCAGCTGCCAAAAATTAGCAAACAGTCTCAGCTAAATCTGGACATTGGACAGTCACAACAGATCATATTAACCAACAGAACAGTTATACTCTACGAAAGATCGAAGTACGTAGTGAAAACACCTACAGAAATGTTAAATAAAGAAGCGTGACGTGGTGGGAGAGATCGGATCTCAACCAGCCAGTGGCACACGCGACACCAGGGCCTTGCTCTGTTAACGGTTGTAGGGTCCTAGGATCTGCAACCAGTTGAGGGGAATTCCTTTGATCTTTGGTGCCCTATACCCTTATTAAGACTGTAGAGTTCTACCTTTTTAATAAAGGCCAGGAGGTTCTTTGTCGAAGAGTTTCTGATTAGAAAAGGTGACACAGATTCCTCTTTCAGGGAGTCCAGACGAAGTTTGGTCACTGCCGGACACTCGCACAAGAGGTGAAGACTAGGCAGAGTCTTTTGGCAGAGCCTTCACTCTGTGGAGGGCGACAAACATAGTTTGTGCATATGGTAATTTAGGTGGTGGTGACTGGCCAATTAGCCTTAGGTGCGAGGTGCGATCTAAATTTGAAGGGCTGTTTCCGAGAAAGATGAACAATTTGGCTTGACGAAGGCCCCTATTGCGTGCCCTAAGGTCTAGTGTGACGTCTCTGAACCATCCGTCGATAAATGACTTGGCCGTTGCCTAGATAATACCAATGTAGGGTTCAAGACCGATGAATTTGGAGGAGGAATCTGTTCTCGTTGTCACAGCATCATCACCCTCCATGACTTGATGGCCAGGTCCCAGCACAACGTGACACTATTGTATCTGGACTGTAGCTGAAGGGAATCAAAGCAGTCCTTTACACTATTGGACGAGAATTTCGAGGACGCAAGTGCCTTGATCGCTGCTAAAGATATATATAGTTTCTCTTCTTGGTCCTTTTGCCGGGAGGTTGCACGAACAGATATCTATGGCGTGGATCTCCGCTTGAAAGACAGTGGAGTATTTGTTTTGTTCTGGCACAGATTAAAAAGCCAGCGATTACACTAAATATTCTCGAGTAACAAGTGCCTCTGAATGGCATGCCAGATTTTATCTGAGTATTCAAAGCAATTGTTCCTGCTGACCTTTTAATTAAAATAGCCTCGGCCATGGCGACGCACGCAAGCCGTTGCAGCTTATCGTATTGTCGCATGGCTTATGCGTAAGGCGTCTTTGGCCCCGACACTAGAGCAGGTTTTTGCTAGGTGCCTTGTTTTGCGGCTACGCGTCGTCGTTCCTGTGGTCGTTGTTTTTGCATCTTGTCGTCGTCGTTTTGGTGCCTTCTTTTAGCTTCGTCGTTGTTGCTACTGCCGTCGTATTATAACTGCTCCTCGTGCCGCGTCTTGGCACCGTTGTCAACGCTGGTACCCTCGTATTTTAGCTGCTCGTCGTTGTGCTCGCCGTCGTTGTTCTCATCGTGGTTGATGACATCATCGTAGTCATATGATCGTCTTCAGCACTTTTGCCTATTGAGAACAGTAAGGAGCTAAAATATCCATTTCCTGTCAGCATTTGTGTGATGTAGTAATCTACTTCGCCGTGTTTTCTTTGTACCCAAATTTTAATGTCAGGTAAGCCTTTCCGTCCGTCTTAATGTGCTCTCATTAGTCCATCTCTTTTTCCTCTTTTCAATGGTCGACTGTTTGTCTCGTTGCTACCCCTGCTTGAGGCAGCTCGTAAATTCTCTTTTGCTCCATGGCTAGTAGATCAATCGGCTTCACCCCAGCGATGACAAGTGCTGCTGCCCCAGATACCGTTCGATATGCGCTTATTATCCTCATCGCATAGGTTCGTTGTACCAACAGATAATATTTCGCCCTGCATTTCGCGTAGGTAGCCAGCTGAAGGCCTTGTGTGTCAAGCCATTTCTTAACACGTATCATCACCTGGTTGAGCTAGCGTTGAGCATGCTTGGTGTTACGTTCCGAGATTACTGCGACTATGTCCTGCATATCCTACTAAGAAGGAGTCATCAGGTATATCTATGTGGAGGATTTCGTCGTAGCTTATATTCCAGAGTTGTGGCCCTAGGATTGATCCTTGAGCTAATACTGAAGTTATTTTAACACACGTCTCGCCTGCTTTGGTCTGGTATATCAGCTTCCGATCTTCAAGGTAACTTTTTATATTCCTCATCAAGTAATTGGGGATACCAGAGCTTTTATTATGTTTTCCCACTTGACGCTTTGAATGCGTTCTTGATGTCCAAAGTTGCAAGTAGTACGACAGGCCGCGAGAGATGATTGCCCTGTTGGGTTGTGAATGCTATTTCTACGATTTCTTCAATTGCTCCGATTGTAGACCTTTCGGGCCTGGAGCCGTGCTGTCTCGAGGAGAGCCCTCCGGCGCTTTCGTTCGCTGCAGCTAATCGCTGCAGTAAGTTGCTAATCCAGCAACCTACCAGATGTATATAGCATACAGAGTGGTCGGTACGCTGATGGCGTTCCTGGGTCTCCTTTGCCTTTGCTGATCAATACCAGTCGCTGTATCTTCCAAGATTCAGGGAGTATTCCACTTCGTATACACCTGTTGTACATATTAAGCAAGATGTGGGGTCGACTTGCTGTAATTGCTTTTAAGACTTCTGCAGGAATGGTATCAGGGTCCGGTGCCTTCTTGTTCTTAAGGCTCTTGGCTGCTTTGACTAGTTCATCTTCGGTGAAGAGCTTTTCATGTTCCCCAGTAGTTTGCGGCATTGTGTTTGCTGTTCGAGCCGGGTGGGTAGGAGAGAGCGTTTTGACTATGTTGTCCATTTGTTCTTCCTCTATATCAGGAGGTGCGCTGTTAGACATAAGCTTTTTCATGACGATTTTATAACCCAGACCTCACGGGTCGTAATTTACTTCATTACAGAGAGCTTTGTCCAGCTTGCTGGTATGGATGGCGATATTTAAGCTCTTTTTGGCTGTCTTGTTCAAGCGGTTAATACGTGCGGTATTACGTTCTGCATTTAATGTGTTATTCTCTGCGAGGGTGAAAGAGATATATTCATGGTCGCTCCCGTTGTAGATATCTAAGACTTTCCAGTGCGTTATCTTATGTGCCATATTCTCTGAGACCAGAGTAATGTCGGGGATTGTTCCTGCGTTTCCCATTCGCCGAAAAGTCGCAGTTGTACTGACGTTGGCTACTACGAAACCCGCTCTTGCAGCCGTATCAAGGACACTGCGACCTCTGGAGTTTGAAGGCATGCCCCACTGTACAGTTCGCGAGTTAAAATTTCCAGCTACAACAAGGTTTCCCTGTAATCGCTTAGCTATTTCTTCAATATTGTCGAGTTTTCTCTGATAAGCTTCTATACCATCGCTATGTATTATATAGCAGCTGATGTTGTAGTCTTTGAGTCTCACATATGCGTAACAGATACCTTTAGCACTGCTCAGATGCCGTATTTTACGTGGATCTGGAAACCATAATGCAGCAGTTTTGGTGTCGTTTTCCAATCAGAATCCAATCTGTTTTCTCTTGTATTGCTCGCTGATTATAACCAAATCAATTTGTTAATCCATGACTATTTGGGGCAACAGATCATCCGCTATCCTGCTTCTATATAAATTTGCTTGGAGAACTTTCATCTTCGATCTTTCCTGCCACTGGCAACGCAGTTCTTGGCTCCACGGAAGTGATTTAGCTCCTTGAGTTTATCATGTGTATATAAACAGCATCTTGGTGGCTTCATGCAAGTGTTCATATTGTGTCCATTCTCTCCACACACAAAGCACAGGTCACTACGGTCTGATTTGCTGCAGTCCTTTCGCAAGTGGCCAACGCCAAGGCATCGGAAGCACCGCTTAATTTCGATGCACTGATTTACTCGGCACCGCGTCCATCCGATCTTAATCTTCTGCGCTTTTAGTATCTAATTTGCGTCTTCTGTGGGTAGTATGACAAAGGTCCGCTTCAACTCTAAATTGTTGGCATCTGTGAGCCGAACTTGCATTTCTTGACCCATGTCGCCTATTACTGCCTTGATTGCAGAGACAACTTCCTCTACCTCTGTGAGACTGTCCAGGTCACGCATCTCAACCTTGCACATTGGCTGGATGGCCTTCACTGACGCACTTTCCTTAAGTATGTCTTTGATGCTTTCACAAAGCTTATTAAGTTTGCTTCCTTTGTTAAGTTCAATTAGCATGTCCCCTGTTCTTGTCTTCCTGACCGAGCGGACAGAACTTTCGGCTTCATCTGGTTTCATATTTTTTCTCAGCTCTCCCAGAACTGCCACGTAGCTCCTTCCGCCTTCTGGCTTAATTAGCACAGCTTCCGGCCCAGTTCGCTTCCTTGACTTAGGCTTATCTACCTTTATGCCAATATCACATAGTTTCTGCGTTTTGCATACTTCAGTTTTGTCATGTTTCGACTTTCCTTTTTTGTGATTCACAGTCTCTAATCCATCATTCGGCTCCTTGTTTCTCACTTTTTTGGTCGAACCTTGTATCGCAGGACTTGTAGCGATTCTTTTCTGGGTGCTCAGGGCTGGAGTTTCAGTTCTGTCTTGGTCCTGTTTTTCAGTGCCTTGCTTTTTCGCCTTTTTAGCACTGCCTATTTCGGCGTTAATTCAGCTCTTTCTGTAGCTTCCGATGACATCGAAGAGTTCACTCAGTTCAGACATGCCGTCTTCGATGTCCAGGCTTCTATATCGCTGCCTCCGCATTCTTCATTCTTCGCAGTACCCCTTTGCACTCCTCTGGCGTTTCTTCTTCCAGGGTCCTCATCTTCATAATCAACTCTTGCCTTGGAGAGCCGTGGGTGTGCATTTATCTTTGTTGTGTGCTCGGGCTTTCCACATCTACAAGTGGGGTCTCCGCGTTGAATTGGGTCTCATTTTCTCTTTCGACAGCTTGTGTAGTTTTCGGCGTTTCCTGAGTTATCTGGATCAGGCTCGCCACCAACTATTTTTGTCGCTCTTTAATTTGGCGACCGGCTCGTCAAATTACTTCTCCGAAATATTCCACTCTCTTCTTTTTTTGTTGTTGTCAAAATAGGAAGGTCCTACTGCTTATTTTCCACTTACCCACTAATTGGTAAATGAACTGTAATAATTTTTTGTGTGTTTTATATAACTGCTCTTCGCTATAATTATTTGTATTAATAATATTTAAAAAGACATGTTCCTCAGCTGCCAAAAATTAGCAAACAGTCTCAGCTAAATCTGGACATTGGACAGTCACAACAGATCATATTAACCAACAGAACAGTTATACTCTACGAAAGATCGAAGTACGTGTAAATACAGAAATGTTAAATAAAGAAGCGTGACGTGGTGGGAGAGATCGGATCTCAACCAGCCAGTGGCACACGCGACACCAGGGCCTTGCTCTGTTAACGGTTGTAGGGTCCTAGGATCTGCAACCAGTTGAGGGGAATTCCTTTGATCTTTGGTGCCCTATACCCTTATTAAGACTGTAGAGTTCTACCTTTTTAATAAAGGCCAGGAGGTTCTTTGTCGAAGAGTTTCTGATTAGAAAAGGTGACACAGATTCCTCTTTCAGGGAGTCCAGACGAAGTTTGGTCACTGCCGGACACTCGCACAAGAGGTGAAGACTAGGCAGAGTCTTTTGGCAGAGCCTTCACTCTGTGGAGGGCGACAAACATAGTTTGTGCATATGGTAATTTAGGTGGTGGTGACTGGCCAATTAGCCTTAGGTGCGAGGTGCGATCTAAATTTGAAGGGCTGTTTCCGAGAAAGATGAACAATTTGGCTTGACGAAGGCCCCTATTGCGTGCCCTAAGGTCTAGTGTGACGTCTCTGAACCATCCGTCGATAAATGACTTGGCCGTTGCCTAGATAATACCAATGTAGGGTTCAAGACCGATGAATTTGGAGGAGGAATCTGTTCTCGTTGTCACAGCATCATCACCCTCCATGACTTGATGGCCAGGTCCCAGCACAACGTGACACTATTGTATCTGGACTGTAGCTGAAGGGAATCAAAGCAGTCCTTTACACTATTGGACGAGAATTTCGAGGACGCAAGTGCCTTGATCGCTGCTAAAGATATATATAGTTTCTCTTCTTGGTCCTTTTGCCGGGAGGTTGCACGAACAGATATCTATGGCGTGGATCTCCGCTTGAAAGACAGTGGAGTATTTGTTTTGTTCTGGCACAGATTAAAAAGCCAGCGATTACACTAAATATTCTCGAGTAACAAGTGCCTCTGAATGGCATGCCAGATTTTATCTGAGTATTCAAAGCAATTGTTCCTGCTGACCTTTTAATTAAAATAGCCTCGGCCATGGCGACGCACGCAAGCCGTTGCAGCTTATCGTATTGTCGCATGGCTTATGCGTAAGGCGTCTTTGGCCCCGACACTAGAGCAGGTTTTTGCTAGGTGCCTTGTTTTGCGGCTACGCGTCGTCGTTCCTGTGGTCGTTGTTTGTGCATCTCGTCGTCGTCGTTGTGGTGGCTTCTCTTAGCTTCGTCGTTGTTGCTACTGCCGTCGTATTATAACTGCTCGTCGTGCCGCGTCTTGGCACCGTTGTCAACGCTGGTACCGTCATATTGTAGCTGCTCGTCGTTGTGCTCGCCGTCGTTGTTCTCATCGTGGTTGATGCCATCATCGTAGTCATATGATCGTCTTCAGCACTTTTGCCTAT
>JAWNKX010001149.1:177500-195209 GCA_035041755.1 Cacoxenus indagator | reverse complement strand
CAATTCTAATTCGCGTAGTAAAGGCAGATATAGCTTGAGAGTGGAGAATTCTTTTAACATGATTTTCATTATCATAATTAGTGATGTTCTCTGACTTCTTCAATCAAATCGTCACTGAAGTCAGTGTCGTCAAAGGCAATACCGTTATATACATACCGGAGAAATTTCGACAGCCAGTCCGAGGTAACAATGTTAGCTATATAATAAAGGCTTTTAGCTGTATAATATAGGTATATAGTTACGAAATACACTTATTACATATCTGAAATCAATACCAAAAATTGTATCTCGATGATTGGGATATATCTTACCATATGTGTATCTCCTCAAATAAGGTCTACCTGACATAGATGTTACTTATACGATCCAGTAACTGTAGGGTATTCAGGTTTTCATTGGTGGTTTGCATCGGAATACCGAAAACTAATTTGATTGGTGTGAACTGCCTTACAGCAAAAATCTACTAAGATTGACACATCAAACGCGTGTTGTCATTAGTATATAATATACCTAGTTTATTTTGCCTAGACTAGTTGATTGCACCATTTGAGTGTATTAAAGCCAATATTAGGAATCTATCTTATAATATTTAGACGTAGAAGATGCGGTTGGAGTTCGATCTAAATTAGAAGTGGGTCAGTCTAAAACTTCAAAAGGATTAGCTTGCAACCAAATTCTTGTAATTTGGCATTGCAAAGATGGAACTAAGTTAGTTTCCAGTCTATGGATTATTCTTTTATGGAATGAATTTTTACTGCATAGGAAATTCTGATAAGGTTTATTTTTCTTGAAAATGACTCTTTTAGCTTTGAAGACATCAAATTTAGAATATCGAACCCCATTGCAATATATACATTAACTATTAATTATTTTTATTTTATTTGTTCGGCCTTCATTCGAATTTTTAGTATCCATAAAAGGAGTTAGTTACCTTCAAAAATAACACCGACAAAATACACAGAGTACTCGCTTTCGAAAGCTACAAAAAAACTGACTAATAAAACTATGCACCAGGCACCAATAAAAAAGGACAATGGATCATGGGCAACAACCAATCTAGCTGAAGCATCAGTTTTAACAGATTATTATGAGAAAGTTTTTACAGACGAGCAACAGAACTTAGACGTCCCACACTCTAACCCGGCTAATGAACCACAAACATTGCGACTTAAAAAACTACGGCCTCCGAAATTCTACTCATCATCCAACATGATGTAAAAACTAAAAAATCACCAGGCTATGACAAAATTAACGGCAAACTCCTAAAAGAGCTTCCACCAGTCGCGGTGATTTATATACGCAATATTGTTAATGCTCTACTCAGATTAAACTACTTCCCCAAAGTCTAGAAAGTTGCCGAAGTCATTGCGATTCAAAAGCCGTGAAAAGACATATCTCTGCCGTCATCATATAGACCAATCAGCTTACTTCCTGTGCTATACAAAATATTTGAAAAGCTCTTGCGCATGCGAATCCTACCTATCCTGGAACGCAGCCATATAATTCCAGATCACCAATTCGGCTTCCGTAGAAACCACTCAAGTGTACTCAAGTACAACAAGTCCATCGTGTCACGCACAAAATATTAAACGACCTCGACGACAAAAAATTCTGTATTGGAGTGTTCCTAGACGTAGAGAAAGCATTCGATAAGGTTTGGCATAATGAATTAATCTACAAGCTACGAACTATATTTCCCCACAATATTGTACAAATGCTGGAATGTTACATTACTAATAGGTACTTCTTCGTAAAATTTTCGGACGAATATTCAAATTTAAGAAATATTAGAACAGGAGTTCCGCAAGGTAGCATACTAGGTCCTCTGTTGTACACCATCTTCACAGCAGATATACCAATACCAAGACAAAACTCATCATTGATAGCTACATTTGCAGATGACACCATATTACTAAGTTCCCACAAAAACATTGAAGTAGCAACTGCAATACTGCAACAGAATTTGGACAACACTCTGAAATGGTTCGCTAGATGGAACATTAAAATAAATAACAGCAAGACAATACACAAGCACCCCGGCTAACGGTTGGCGGAGTCGACGTTAAAACAGAAGACTATGCGAAATACCTAGGACTTTATATAGACAACAAATTAAATTGGAAACACCATATACAGAAAAAGCGCGAACAAAATTGAACAAAATTGAAGACCAGACAGCTTTATTGGCTCCTTAACCCTGGATCTAATCTATCGCTAGAAAATAAGCTTTTGTTATACAAATCCATAATCAAACCCATTTGGACATACGGTGCGCAAATATGGGGAACATCCAAAAAATCAAATGTCGCTATAATCCAAAGGCAGCAGTCACGAATATTAAGAATAATCGCCAAAGCAGGATGGTACATAACAAACGCGGACTTTCACCGCGACCTCAACATTCCTACAGTAGCAGAGGAAATAACTAGAAGAGAAATTGTGTACATTTCCCAATTTAATAACTTTTCCGGTAAATGTAAGACTTGACTTGGAACTGCCTTTAGTACAGATCTTTGTGATTGTAGCAAATAATCGAATGAGATCTTGTGGACAGAAGTGGAGAAGGGTTACTTGTGAACAGCAGTTGGACCCTGAGTTAGTCGGTTCTAAATTCAAGGCGAAGGTCTTACATATACATATTATTTTGATTTGAATAATTTTTAAGGAAAGGGAATATGATATAAAATCCGTAACCTGTTTATTGTATTTTATTTATTATGTTGAAGGCAGTTGACAGCAATAATCAGGGGTCATTAATGTCCTTAATATTTGCCAATTTGTATTGCCTTCTTATCTTATGGTCGTGCGGGTTTCGGCTACCTGCATGTAAGTCCTCGAACGTCGTAAAACAATAACAATAATATGAGTATATCTCTTCTCCCTGTGTAAGTTTACTAATGATAATTGCGAAAATGTTAATTACATTTGCAGGACCATAATTAGCGAAATAGCTCGTTCAAGTTAAGATTATGAATATAAATAGGAGGTTCGCAACAAGCGAAGCTCAGAAGGGAGTAAAATCTTAAGACATAAACATGTCCGGTCAGCGCAATTTTTCATCTGAAGAGTTTTAAAAACATTTTTAAACGCATTGCATCAGTAGAAGGCAGAGTCTGAACCAGAAGTGATAAACTACATCTTCAGCAACAAAACGAAATAAGATGCCGAAGAACAAGGGAAAAGGTGGCAAAAACCGTCGTCGCGGAAAAAACGACAAGGCATCCGAAAAACGGGAGCTGCTATTCAAAGAGGATCAACAGGAATATGCCCAAGTAATTAAATTGCTTGGAAACTGTCGGTTGGAGGCAATGTGCTTCGATGGCGTCAAACGTCTTGGCGTCATTCGGGGAAATATGCGGAAAAAAGTCTGGATTATTCAAGGGGACATAATACTTGTCGGCTTACGAGACTTTCAGGACACAAAGGCAGATGTCATTTGGAAGTATACACAAGATGAGGCCAGGAATTTAAAAGCATATGGGGAATTCCCCGATTCGGTGAAAATCAATGAGGCATGCACATTCGTCGAAGATGGCTTCGATGAGGACATTGAGTTCGTCGACGTTTGCAGTTCGGATGAAGATCTTGATTCGATTGACAGTATCGATTAAAAAAAAAAAATACAACAATAAGGAAACAATACTCAACAAAATAAAACAACAACAACGATATCTTTTCGTTTTAGTCCAACCAGTTGAAATCGAATGGCACAGCGACAGTCTCAGCAACGTAAATTCAAAATTGCTGTAAACTTTCAAGAAACATAAAAATTAATTTAAAGAAATTAATTTTAAGCGTATTAATGATAATAAAAAATCTTAAAAATGCAATAACAAATTTATTCGTAAAAATTTCATTTTTGAAAAACAATTTTTATCTGGTCAATTCTGTTCAAACTCAATAAATTAAATTCAGAAAAACTTAAAATGTCGTCCATTTACTTGAAAAATAAATGTACGGAGTATGGAAAAGGTTAAACCAGATTCACAACTGAGTTATAGCACCTAAGAAATTCGAGGCCTACTTTTGTGGTGGTTGCTGTAATTTTCCTCTTGGATCCAAAATGAATGCGACAAATCATGCAATTGTGCAAACGTTAATGCACCTAAAGCAGCCTCATTTACCAAAGCCCTGTTGTGTACCCACGACACTGGGAACTATAACCATTCTGAAGTATATTAACGAAGACATCATCAGAGAATATAGTCCGGCAGTGGGAAATCTGGCGAACGAGGCGACCAGTCAATATCTCCATTTTTTATATCAAGCTACTGGCTACATTTTATACCAATGGCTTCAATAAATCGATTTTGGCACTAGCTGTGTGTGGTGTGGCGTTTTTTGTTTCTCTTGTGTTTTGAAACCATATGATGGATTGGTTGTGCAACCATCCACCTTTTCCAGAATTAAAGGTAATTATGTCAATAGGCACTGGCGTTATCGGAGATTAAAAAAAAAGATAAACTGTCACATGGTAGTGCTGGCATTTCTAAAATCATTGGCAGCGATTACTATACTGTAAAACTCAAACGGAGTGTTCGGATATACTACAGTGCATCTAGCTTTAACTGAAACCATTGAATAATTTCGAGGTTCGAATTGGATGCAGTGCCCTAAAGCTGTATACCGTAAGTTCACACCTTTGATAAAAATGACAGAGCATTCTAATTGTTTGTAGGTGAAGATGGCGGTGAGGTGTATGGATTTTTCTGCCTATTCGGCCAAGGCTCAATGAGGTCCAAATGAACGGAATCACACTTTTTTTAATCAAAATTATTTGTTTTTAATTTTCTACATTTTTAATGAGTTGAGAATGCAATTCTCATGTCTTTCAAAATATCCCCGTGGGCAAAATGCTGTTCCTCCGCAATTCTAATTCGCGTAGTAAAGGCAGATATAGCTTGAGAGTGGAGAATTCTTTTAACATGATTTTCATTATCATAATTAGTGATGTTCTCTGACTTCTTCAATCAAATCCTATCTTATAATATTTAGACGTAGAAGATGCGGTTGGAGTTCGATCTAAATTAGAAGTGGGTCAGTCTAAAACTTCATAAGGATTAGCTTGCAACCAAATTCTTGTAATTTGGCATTGCAAAGATGGAACTAAGTTAGTTTCCAGTCTATGGATTATTCTTTTATGGAATGAATTTTTACTGCATAGGAAATCCTGATAAGGTTTATTTTTCTTGAAAATGACTCTTTTAGCTTTGAAGACATCAAATTTAGAATATCGAATCCCATTGCAATATATAATTATTACTATTAATTATTTTTATTTTATTTGTTCGGCCTTCATTCGAATTTTTAGTATCCATAAAAGGAGTTAGTTACCTTCAAAAATAACACCGACAAAATACACAGAGTACTCGCTTTGGAAAGCTACAAAAAAACTGACTAATAAAACTATGCACCAGGCACCAATAAAAAAGGACAATGGATCATGGGCAACAACCAATCTAGCTGAAGCATCAGTTTTAACAGATTATTATGAGAAAGTTTTTACAGACGAGCAACAGAACTTAGACGTCCCACACTCTAACCCGGCTAATGAACCCCAAACATTGCGACTTAAAAAACTACGGCCTCCGAAATTCTACTCATCATCCAACATGATGTAAAAACTAAAAAATCACCAGGCTATGACAAAATTAACGGCAAACTCCTAAAAGAGCTTCCACCAGTCGCGGTGATTTATATACGCAATATATTTAATGCCCTACTCAGATTAAACTACTTCCCCAAAGTCTAGAAAGTTGCCGAAGTCATTGCGATTCAAAAGCCGTGAAAAGACATATCTCTGCCGTCATCATATAGACCAATCAGCTTACTTCCTGTGCTATACAAAATATTTGAAAAGCTCTTGCGCATGCGAATCCTACCTATCCTGGAACGCAGCCATATAATTCCAGATCACCAATTCGGCTTCCGTAGAAACCACTCAAGTGTACTCAAGTACAACAAGTCCATCGTGTCACGCACAAAATATTAAACGACCTCGACGACAAAAAATTCTGTATTGGAGTGTTCCTAGACGTAGAGAAAGCATTCGATAAGGTTTGGCATAATGAATTAATCTACAAGCTACGAACTATATTTCCCCACAATATTGTACAAATGCTGGAATGTTACATTACTAATAGGTACTTCTTCGTAAAATTTTCGGACGAATATTCAAATTTAAGAAATATTAGAACAGGAGTTCCGCAAGGTAGCATACTAGGTCCTCTGTTGTACACCATCTTCACAGCAGATATACCAATACCAAGACAAAAATCATCATTGATAGCTACATTTGCAGATGACATCATATTACTAAGTTCCCACAAAAACATTGAAGTAGCAACTGCAATACTGCAACAGAATTTGGACAACACTCTGAAATGGTTCGCTAGATGGAACATTAAAATAAATAACAGCAAGACAATACACAAGCACCCCGGCTAACGGTTGGCGGAGTCGACGTTAAAACAGAAGACTATGCGAAATACCTAGGACTTTATATAGACAACAAATTAAATTGGAAACACCATATACAGAAAAGGCGCGAACAAAATTGAACAAAATTGAAGACCAGACAGCTTTATTGGCTCCTTAACCCTGGATCTAATCTATCGCTAGAAAATAAGCTTTTGTTATACAAAGCCATAATCAAACCCATTTGGACATACGGTGCGCAAATATGGGGAACATCCAAAAAATCAAATGTCGCTATAATCCAAAGGCAGCAGTCACGAATATTAAGAATAATCGCCAAAGCAGGATGGTACATAACAAACGCCGACTTACACCGCGACCTCAACATTCCTACAGTAGCTAAGGAAATAACTAGAAGAGAAATTGTGTACATTTTCCAATTTAATTACCTTTCCGGTAAATGTAGGACTTGACTTGGAACTGCCATTGGTACAGATCTTTGTGATTGTAGCAAATAATCGAATGCGATCTTGGGGACAGAAGTGGAGAAGGGTTACTTGTGAACAGCAGTTGGACCCTGAGTTAGTCGGTTCTAAATTCAAGGCGAAGGTCTTACATATATATATTATTTTGATTTGAATAATTTTTAAGGAAAGGGAATATGATATAAATGCACTGGCTGCTCAAACCAAATACAAACATTTCACTTGAAAACAAGCTCCTAATCTATAAGACAATTATTAAACCAATTTGGACATATGGAGCCGAAATATGGGGAGTTGCCAAAAAATCAAATATAAAGTTAAACCACAGGTAACAATCAAAAATTTTTCGCACCATCACCAAAGCCCAATGGTATATCACCAACGCGGATCTTCATCGAGACCTAAGAATTGCGACAGTAGATGAGGAAATAATCAATTTAAGCAGAAAATACCAAACCAAACTTTCCCAGCATTCGAACGATGGTGTGAATACCTTACCATTAGATGAACTAACTTGGCAACGTAGACTACAACACGACTTTACAAACTGATTGTAAAATTAAAATTCACCCACTTGTCCTAAATATTAATCTGTACAATAGTCGATTTATTTTTTTCTATAATAGACAATGTACTCTTCTTTTGGGAAATAAAAAAAAAAAAAAAAAAAACTCGTGTAAATACGGCAAAGTTAAGTACTCCATATGCTCATGCAAACTGATTTTTGGAAATGCTGTCGAGGTCTCCGGCTTTCGTTTCTGTTGTGGTAGACCGTTCCATTGATCTCAACTTCATCATTGAATGTGAGTAGAAAAGTTCCAATGATGTTTCTTTTGGAATACGATTCTTGCCCTTGATGCTAACTGAAGCATAGTTGATGATGATGATACCGTCGTTAATTTTCGTTACTGGGATCATATGATTATTGGCAGAGCTACAATTAACATCTGCTCCAGAGATGCACCTGTGCTGGGCACAGGCGGTGAAATTAAGTTTTCTGCAGAACGAAGTTGTTGTTAAGGTTTGACATTCGACTGCGTATATTGAGTTCCTGCTTTCAGCTACATTGTTAGTCTGTCCGAAAAATAAGCTCGGTCCGTTTTGCTATACGCCATATACACTAAATTTATTACATATTAATTTAGGTTTTGCATATTTTATCAAAAATTATAAATTCTCTTTATTTTGTAAGACCTTATTCTAGATATTTCTAACAATTCGGTAATAGTTGTGTTGGTACAGTGCTCGTTTTCTATGTTTCTTATGTCAAAGGTATCTAAAAGTATGGGATTTACAATGTTTAATTTTGCCAATGTTATAGATATAACAACTGTTTCTAATTTTGATATAATTATGCGATTTCTCGCTAACAATATTTCATACAAATGTTCAGTAATATTTTTTTTCGAGATTATTTTGTTAACAGTGTTAGTGAGCTCATAATCTTTATTCGGATTTGCGTGTTAATTTTAAACGGTCTATTGTTTGAATCTATAAGCGTAGACTGTCTGTTTTCTAATTGTTGAAAGTCATCGAAGTCTGGAGTTCCGTCCACCACTTTTAAAGCTGTGCCCAAAATATCGATACTTCGCGTCTGTCTGTGGTATATATCAACTGTTTGTAAAAGTCTGACAATGTGTGCTACGTCGGCATCCAGTAACTTTCTCATATGGGACTGAGGAAACAAATTGGTGTAATTCTTTGTTTCGGTAGCTATTAAATTGTATGAGATTAAGTTCGTGAAGTGTGTAGAATAGCCATATTGGTTCCACAATATTGTGTCACCATCCAGGATTGAAATGTATTCCGAGTGTGTGTAGTTGATTAACTTTTCCGTATAGGTCAGAGTCCAAAGGGTTGTCAAAACTATGTAGCTAGAAAAAGTAAGCAGGATGAAAAATAAATTTTAATGTGTCCGTAACTTATATTTATGGAATTCTTTAAAAATAATATAGAGTATTTGGGATTTATAGTCTCAAGGGGGGAATAAAAACCAACCCAAACCAACCAAAAAAGGTAGAGTCAATAAGAAAATACACTTAACCTTCAAATCTACGAGAATTACGATCATTTTTGGGCCTTGCTAGTTATTTTAGGTGCTTTGTGAAAGATTTTGCTGCTATAGCAAAGCCTTTAACCGATATACTAAAAGGTGAAAATGGTAAGGTAAGCGCCTCTCAGTCTCAAAAGGTAAAAATTTAACCAGCACACGAATAAATCGAAGCTTTTAACAAACTTAGGGAAATATGGGCATCGCGGGAAGTGTTGGTAATATACCCCGATTTTAAAAAACTTTTGACCTCACAACTGACGCGTCGTCTAGCGGATTAAGTGCAATCCTATCACAAGGGGGTAGACCCATTACGATGATATCAAGGACCTTAAAGAGTAATGAGGAACACTTTGCCACAAATGAGAGGGAACTTTTGGTAATTGTATGGGCACTTAAGACTCTTAGAAGTCAACTTTACGGAGAAAGGGAGCTTAACATCTACACAGATCACAAGCCCTTGACATTCGGCGTCTCTGAGAGAAATCCAAATTTTTAAATCAAACGATGGAAAGCATTGATTGAAGAATATAGTGCCAGGATCCATTACAAACCAGGCAAAGAAAACAATGTTGCTGATACTTTATCACGCCAACACGTTAACACCAGCAGAGACATCTCACAATCTGTAATGTATCTAATGTGCGATAAAATCACTAATAGTTTCAGCGTCACCAACATTCTACACTCACTGATCTCATATGGGGCAGGCCCAAGTGGCATCAAAATTCACCCAGTCACATAGACTGGGCTCAGCTGGTGTTAATTGCTAAGTTTTTTGGTGAACATGCGATACCAAAGCTAATGTCTACGTGCTAAATATTTGGCTACAGATAAAAACATCATCAGCCTCTAATAAGCATGCAATATTAAACTAAATCTAAGACTTAATTTAGAATTCAATACCTAAAATAATATAGACAATTCAAACAAAAATTTAGATTACAAGTTTAGAAAGTAAGTTATGCATTAATTCAATTAAGCCAATAATGTAGAGGTGGAAATTTCAGAGTTTAGAACATCAGGGAGAAGCAAAGTCTCAACCAAAACAATAATGTCAGAACAGAATTCCTAAGATAAAATGAAGAAAGTTTACACTTTAGCCCTCTAATATTTTGAAAATGTAGTGTTAGTTTTTTGGAGCATTGGAAGAAGCAGAAGATGAAGCTGAACCAGTGACTGGTAAGGTAACCTGCAAAGGCCTAGTTTTTTTGCTAGGAATAAACTTATTGACCACCATATGGGCGGGCCAGTATCTAGCGTCACAAATGACAGAAAATACTTCCATAGAAACTGAAAGCTTGAAAGAAGAGCCAAGGGCTAGAAAAATTAAACTTATGAATATTAATATTCGAAAGGTTGCATGCTTATGATGATATATAGCGTGCAACGCCGTCACAGGTTGTCTTCTTGTACAACCTGGAAATAAAAACATGTTTACGAGGATGCAGCACCTTCAAAGTACATGGCAATGGATTAGAGGCAGTGTTAGACTGCGAAGAACTCTTAGGGGGTGGCAAAGTACAGCACCAGCTAGAGACTTTAGCAGAAGATGGAGAAGAAGTTATATTATTAGGACAGGGAATAGAGGAAGATAAACAAGTAGCGGAGGGAAAGTTGAAAGCGAAAGATGAAGAAGCAGTAGAGGGGGTAATGGTTAAATTAGCTACTGGAATTGGTACTGGATTGGGTAGATATAGAAGAATACGTGGGTAAAGGTTGGGAAGAAGGAGAACAAGTTGGAGAAGTTGAAGCTGAAGTCACAGTATTAGGACATGGAATAGAGGAAGACGAACAAGTAGTGGGGGGAAAGTTGAAAGCAATAGATGAAGTAGTAGTAGAGGGGATAATGGTTGATGGATCTACTGGAGTTTGAGGGGGATGGGACGATTGGCAGATATGGAAAGAAGTTCAGAAGTGTAAGTGGGTAAAGGTTGTAATGGTGTAAAACAAGTTGGTGGGGAATGACAAGAAACAGGTTGATGAGTCGAAAAAGGAATAAGTGGCGTTGTGGTAGGCGCCAGATTGTGAGGGGATAATCGCGGCAGTTGTACTGCATAAGCCGTAGTCGAGTCGAGTCAAAAGAGTACTCCATAAACATTTTTGCCTCAGCATCAAACTCAGAGGCGAGCTCAGTGAATAGTTTTTTTAAGTTTGTGGTACTTATTTCGCATACGGTGGTACATCAATGAGAAGTAACCCTGGGGTTGAAGCAGGTGGGGCAAGACCACTTGATGTCACCACATGCAGGTTTAGCCGTACCGTAAATTCGGACATGGTCACGACCAGTCAACCCAGCGCACTAAAGGTGGGCGATGTTATCGCATATCCAAAAAAGACCCCTCTAAGCTTATCATTATTAATGTTGTCCTGGTTGATGCAAGCCCAAATATATCAACTCATTTTATTCGAAATATTGAAACCGTAGGTAACAAAATACAAATAAAGTAAAAGCAAAATAAGTCAAATAAGATAGGACAAAATGAATAAATAAAATGAATATAAATGAAAAAAGAAATAAATTTCAAAAATAAAAGATAAAAATTGGTTAATTTTTTTTTTTGATAAATTTATAAAAGCTTAAAAATTAGTGAATATATCAAATAAATAGTAAATAAGCAAATATAAAATAAATAAATAAATATAATAATAAGATTAATGAACTTGAAATATAAAATTGATTTTCAAAATTTATTTGTGAGTATCACCACACTGTGCAAAAAAGCACAACGACTTAAGCTCGATTGTTGACACCAAAAAGTATTCATTTATATAGAGGTTACATTTCTCTCAAAAGCTTTTTGAGATTTTTTCAAATAAATAGACCCTATGCGAATATATTACTTCTCTGCTAATAACATCGAAGTAGCAGCGCAGCCGCTGTTTAGCAACGTCATTCTGCTAACGCACGAATTTTTTATTGACTGACTTGACCCCTTGCGAATTTGGCGTGAATTAGCATGAAAAGGAATTTCTGTGTATCACCTTTGTTTTGTTTGTTTTGATTGCCGTCACCCATTTGTATTTTGATGTATTGCTATTGTTGTGGGAATGATAGCGAAAAAGAACATGTATTGGTTTGGCGCGATTTTTTAATGAATGAGGAACATGATTTTTGTTATTGTAATATCTACCTCCCAGGTTGAATATAGCTAATTCTACCTTGACTATCAGACAGAAAACACATCAAGCAACTGCAAGTGTCCTATGTGAAAACGATATAAAACCAGCTGCGCTACTGCGAAAACAGACAAACAATACATTTTGCCACGCAACAGCAAAGCGTGTGACATTTGTTTTTTCCTTATTTGCCGAACATAAGGGAAGACAAAGAAAAAAATTTGCCTGCGTATATGAATATGTATACTTTTTGCGTGCAGGCAAATTTGAACTGAAGAACGAAACGCGCTCGGGAACTGGCAATCGAAAATTGACTTGTTGGCTACGATGTGAAGTGGGGCGCGTGCGAGAATACAATTCCTCCTTTTTGCTACGCTCACGCAAAAACAAAGTCTAGACCATTTGTTTTTTTCTTCATTGACGATCGAGGAAAGAACACAACACAAAGTAAGGGTGACGAAATTTGCTTTGCGCGACTTAGACTCGAACTTTGTGGACTGTGCGTATTTCTCGTTCAGTCAACTGCCAAATTTCCAGTTATGGAAATATATTATATTGATTTTTCGCTATAAACGTACTCAATTCGAGTCATGGAGATATTCGACTTATAAAAGTTCAACCTATGGAAATTCGACGATAGTTTCACTTGGGTTTCAATTTCACTTGGGTTTCTTTGGCTGTTCAATAAATGCGCATTCACTGTACTTGCTCTTTAAATGGATTTTGATTTCTGCCACAACCGAAAATTGTCATCAAGAAGTTGAATTCAAAAATCAAAACTTGCCATTGTGTGGGTGACCTTGTTGTGTAGGTGTGGTACGTGTATGAGATTGTGTTGGTTTTTATTGTCTGCTTTGCGTGCGAAATGTGCTAAGTTTGAATGTGTTGTGTAGGTATAGTGCATGTATGAGATTGTGTTGGTTTTCTGTACGCCCTTGCGTACAAAGTGTGATAATTTTGAGTGTGTTGTGTAGGTATAGTGCATGTATAAGATTGGTTTCTTATTGTGTGGGAATATTTTTGTACGATTTTGCTTTGTTTTCATGTCTTCTTTTTTGCTGGCCGCTTGGTATTTTCATTTCGTTCACATAAATGAATATAGGCAAAATACAAGGCAGCCATGGCTCGATTTCGTTTGTTAAAGAAAGATTTCATAAATTAAAGAAAACTCCACAGAATTTGCTTAATATTCTCGACCCACCTTGCAATTAAAGAACTTTAAAAAAATCAAAGAATTTCTGATTTTTGTTTTTATTATGTCTTTCTTGTGTATTTATTTTCTTTAAATATCATACTCCCGCCCAATTTGTTTATGTAAACCCAAGCAAAGCAACAGCAATATGTTACGCTGAATAACTTGAACAGCCAACAATAATGTTGATGTACAGAATCAGTGTCGGATTCCAATCGTTTCTGAAGAGTCTCTCCGGCCATTTTTTTAAGAGAGAAATGTAACCTCTATATGAATAAATTCTCTCTGGTTGACACTCTTAGCTAGGTAAATTATTAGTTTTTATAAAAGACTTTCCAAGAGAGCAAAGAAGAAATACAGTTATTCAAAAATAAGAACTGCTCATCGAGAGCAAGAAGGAAACAGAAAAAGACTAAAATAGCAAAAACAATTTAAAGGGAGAACAAAGCAGGAAAAAAAAGAGATTGAACTCAATATACAGGAAAGCCAATTTTAAGTGTTGTACTTGCCTAAATAATTAAACAATGTTAAGCACAAAATGTATATGGTTGAAATGAGTCATACACCACAAATAAAGTCACTTAAAACAAAACCCCGGAAAGAATATAAATAAAAGTAGAGATCGTAAACGACAATAGACAAATCAATTGCCAAATGCTAGGCAAACTGCGGAGCAGATGTAAAACAAACATGTCTGTTAAGCACAAACACAACAAGAGAACTGAACCTGTACGGCGAAGGAGAAACACGAGAGAAACTATCGACTCTCAAAAATATTGTGCCACCTATTGATAGAACAATTAAAGCCGCGATATAATGGAAACTCAAAAATTATATTTGAGCTTCGTTTCATGGCCGCTTTATATTTCAACAAAAGTGCATAGGAAACAACCACAATACTCTTATGTGCCAATCGTCGGATTCCCGCTTAATTGAAAGCGTTTCGAAATTGATTTCGTGGTGAAGCAAGGCGTAGTGAGGTTTCCTCAACCTTTTCGTGTCGTTATTCAGCCACAATACGCCGCTTACCACGGCGAGAAACAGGTCCATCTGCTTTGGCCTGCGACTGCTGGTGAATGTTGGCAATGGCGATGACAACGGTAAAAACGACTGTGAAAGCAACAGCGAGGGCAACGGTGACTGAGATGACAATGGCAACGGCGACTGATATGACGACGGCAACGGCAAAGGCGATGGCACGTTGTATAACAGCAAAGGCACAAAACCCGACGGTGACAACACAAGCGTATCTGCTGGTACCTGCTCGTCATTCTTATCTGTTTGCATCTGAAAGATAAAATATATATTACTAAAAAAAATAAATTGAATTATTTGACATATTATTACTCTGAATCCCAACTTTAAGCAACTACCAATTTCATCGTTTGCAGCTGTTCCGAAAACCTGCACTGCCTACTTGCAAAATTTTGTAGTTTGCGGTCCACCACCAGTCGCCATCGCTGCCACATTCGCTTTGCGAGCACTCGTGCGATACAAGTGCTTCCAATTCGTGAGACTCTGAAATTAAAATTTCCTATAAAATAGCTAATATTGAAGAATTATTTAATTAACTTACTGATTTACATTCTGACACTGTGCGTCTGGGGCCATTTATGGTATTCAAATCGTTGGACGGCTGCTCCCATAAACTTTGCATCGCTCCTGGCCGGGCAATTTTTAGATCATTTGCGCGTAATTGAAATTGCACAATAAAGAAGAAGCATTTGAAAAACCAAATGACCTAACAGACTACATTGACTTTACAGACTGCTGAAAAAACAGTTATTTAATGATGCAGTTTTAAAAAGTGTGTGAGAATAGTCAAAAGCACAAAAACTATCAAAAGGCTTTACCTTTTGTAATAGGTTGCTAATAGGTTGATGTGAATAGAGCCGCTAACTTATCAAATAAAACATTTTCCAATAAATCAACAATTAAATACTTAGGGTTACACCTAGGCAAATTCGTGTAATTTATTGAACATATAAATTTACAATTGTATAATGCTAAAAATGCATTATGGTATATAAAAACCTGTTTTTTTTCTATGCATATTAAGAATAATCTTAAATTAATAATGTGTAAGTCATTAATTAGGCCCACTATTACATTATTCAACATATAACCATCATATATGGAAAAAAATTGGAATTTAGAAAAAAAATGTTTAAGAGCATGCACTTCTCTATTCAGAATTTTGACTAAAGCGAATTCAAAAAGTATTACTCAAATAAAATACTATACTAGCTGGCCCGGAAAACGTTGTTTTGCCCTTTTCGGTAGGTTGAGTGGTATTCAAGTAAATTATATTTTTGACACGTTTAGAAGAACTATAAAGAGATATTTATTTAACATTGTCTGACCTTGAGACTTTTTGATTGCAAAGGCCGAAAATAACAATTATGGGATCTATTTTTAACTAAAAAAAAATATTATGATGGAATCGTTGTATATATATAAGATGTATATCGAAATTATTGCTTATTCAATGGGATGTCCAATTGCGCATAAATATATAAAAATTCAATTTATTTTATAAAAATTAAAGATAATAATTATTTAAAATTTTTATATTTAAAAATCAAAAAATTTTAATTATTTTCAATTTTTATTTTGAAAATCAAAAAATATATATTACTTTCGATTTTTATTTTAAAAATCCAAAAAAAATGTTTTCGGTTTTTATTTTGAAAATCACAAATAATAATTATTTGATGATCAAACCTGTTGCATAATTTTAGTTGGTTTAAATTCCGAAGCAGAATTATCGGCGAATCAATTTTCAATCGACGTTTGTGTGGGGGTATTCCCGGCATGTTGATGGTCAATCGAACTGTTTCGACACTTCACCATAAAAATTAATGCTTTAAACATGCATTCATGTTATCAGCAGTACTAAAACGTGGAATCACTGGCACTGTCTATCGTAAATCACCTGATAGTAGTACTTCGAATAGTTTATCGTTGCCCTTTAAATCTGGCATAGTTCTATGCAATTCTTCTAGTGAATATTTATTATATGGGATCCCATTATATGGGATACGAGATCCGCTTTTGCAGCAGTATCAAGGACTATGCCACCTCTGGAGTTTGTTGAAGGCATGCCTATAGCTATCGAGTTAAAATATCCAGCTACAACAAGATTTCCCTGTAATTGCTTAGCTGTTTCTTCAATATCGTCGAATTTTTTACCATCGCTAGGTGTTAGATAGCAGCTGATGACGTTGTGGTCTTTGACTCTCACATATACGTAGCAGCTTCCTTTACCATTGTTTAGATGCCGTATATTATTTGGATCTGGGAACCATAATACAGGAATTTTTGTGTCGTTTTCCTTTTTTCCCCTTTTGCAACACTGCAGCCTTTCCGCTTTCTTTTTAATGCTACACATTGCGTTTGATTTCTTAGGAACATCCAATATCAAATTGAGTGCTGAATTTGCTGTTCTACCACCATCTAATAAAGTGGCAGCATTTCCAGATAATGCAATTGCCAATGCAATTTGTCGCTGCGAAAGTATCTTTGCAAGGATAAGTGAAATTGAAAACGCCTTATCAGTTCCTCCTGGTGCATGCATGAAAAACAAACCTACTTCTTTCACAGCAACAGTCAGCATAATTCGATCATAAATGCTTTTTTGCTCGGCAGTCATTAATGGATCATTGTTCGCAATAAACGTGGCTAAGTCAACGTTGTTATACTTTTCTTCTCTCCTCACCGCAGTGTTCACTAAGTCGGAAGTCTGTCGATCAGGAGATGTTATACTATAATGATTTAGTGGCAAATTTGAAATTCTAATACACAAATGGTCGATCAACACTAATGCTTCATTGTACATTTCTGGCGTGTAATCAACGTTGTGATCTTGGTTTGTTTCTCTAATTCGGTGCAGTATGTCTTCAGTCATGCTGTTGTTGTATTTTTACCAAAATACCGATAATTGTGTTGGATAACATGTCGTCAATATTATTGCGAACAGTTGACGAATTTTATTTCGCGTTTATACTAATGCTGCATTTGCCAGTCTTATGTCCCAATGATTGTCTTCTTCCAACAATTGCAATTTGCTACATTCTTCTTGACATGTCCGATCACTTGTATGTTCACTGTTCTCAAAAATTCGAAGGACGTAGGACCTGGAACATTCACTAACAACGAACGCAAAAAGAAAAATTCACGTTGTTTTGGATATACTGTAAAAAGTCGTCCCAATGTTGTTGCTTTGAATACGCCTGTGATTGTTGAATGTAGTTCTCTATGTATACGTGGATCAAATTTTTTATTTGTTTTGTTCCACGTAAAATAGCCTGGAACGTCGCAATATAATAATGTTTGTGCGAATCGTCCATAAACTTCATTTTTTTACAGGTTGAAAAATTCGGTAAGTGTTGTTTTTGGGGGCTTGAATGCTCGTTGTACAGGACTTTCTTCAGTGAAATATACAC
>JAWNKX010001149.1:97500-172500 GCA_035041755.1 Cacoxenus indagator | reverse complement strand
GGACCATAGATGATGTGCTTCGGGAGCAGATCGGGAGGACCTGTTACGTTTACGTCGATGACGTCATAATTTTCTCTGAAACAGAGAATGACCATGTCAAACAAACTAACTGGGTCTTGAGGAGTTTTTTGATGCTAACATGAAGGTATCACGTGAAAAATCTCGCTTTTTCAAGGAGGATGTTGAATATCGCGGATTTATTTTGTCAAAGGACGGCATAACAATGAGCCCGGAAAAGGTGAAGGCCATTCAGGACTTCGTTGAGCCCTCCACATTGTTCGGAGTAAGGTCATTTTTAGGTCTGGCAACCTATTATAGGGGCTTCGTGAAAGACTTCGCTTAATTGCGAAGCCGCTGACCAATCTATCAAAGGGTGAGAATGGTATCGTAAGCGCGAAACAGTCAAAAAAAAAAATTTAATAAAATTTGGGGACGGCGGCTTTTCACGAGCTAAGGAGAATTCTGTGCTCAGAAGATGTTATGTTTGGTTATCCCGACTTTAAGAAGACATTCGATCTAACGACGGATCCCTCTTCGCCGGGCTTGGGGGCGGTAGTGTCCCAAGACGGCAAGCCAATCACAATGATAACGTTGAAGGATGGGGAGTTTCACTATGCAACCAACGAAAGAGAACTGTTAGCAATAGTATGGGCATTGAAAAATCTCAGACATTATCTCTACGGGGTAAAAGGCCTGAACATTTTCACGGATGACTAGCCGCTCCCATTTGCGGTGTCGGATCGAAACCCAAATGCAAAAACAAAACGGTTGAAGGCTTTCATTGAGGATCATAATTAAAAGATTTTCTACAAGCCGGGTAGGGAAAATCATGTCGCTTATGCATTATGACGACAAAACATCCATGTGCTGGAACATGAGGTAGAGTCTGACGCTGCAACAATTCACAGTGAAGTGTCCCTCACGTACACTATCGAAAAGACGGACGAACCGGTAAATCGGTAAACCGAAACCAGATTATATTAGAAGAAGCACAACATGACTCATTCCGGAACGTTATAATGTTTGGGGAAATGACTCGACACATTATTTGCTTCACAGAAAAAAGCACCTTGATAGATATTGTAAAAGCGGTTGTAAATCCCGGGGTTGTAAACGCTATTAATTGTGACTTACCGGTTTTGTCGCACCTACAACATGGCGTTGTGGAGACTTTTCCGGCTACAACGTTTTGGGGAACAAAAGGAGATAGCCACAGCAGAGCATAACCGCGCTAACAGAGCGGCACAGGAAAACGTAAAACAGATCCTTCAGGATAATTTTTTTCCCAAGATGACAAGAGTAGTCAATGAGGTTGCAGCGAACTGCGGGGTTTGTACTAGGGCAAAATATGATCGGCACCCAAAGAATCAAATATTAAGAGAAACGCCCGTACCATCATACGCTGGCGAAATGTTGCATATAGACATTTTCTCAACAGACAGGCTACACTTTTTGACTTGTGTCTATAAATTCTCGAAGTATGCCCTTGTTCAGCCGATACCTTCGAAGACAATAGTAGATGTTGAAAAAGCAATTCTCCAGCTGTTAAACTTTTACCCGAATACAAGAACGATTTTCTGCGATAACGAGCCATCGTTAAACTCAGAGACTATAAAAACCCTCCTTTCGAATCGCTACGGCATTCGGGTAGCAAATGCTCCGCCGCTGCATAGCACGTCTAATGGGCAAGTTGAAAGATTCCACGGCACTCTCCTGAAGATTGCTCGGTGCCTTAAACTGAAAAGAAAGATCGATAACACTATCAATCTGATTCTATAGGCAACAATAGAATACAACAGGAGTGTTCACTCTGTCACCGGTAAAAGGCCAATAGACATAATTCATTTGGATCCCCAGAGCTTCAGGAGGAGATAAGGAGGAAAATTGAGAAGGCTCAGGAGATCCAGTTGACTAGATTCAATGAATCCAGACAAAATAGGGATTTCGTCCCGGAGAAAAGGTGTTGGTTAAAACCAACAGAAGGTTGGGAAACAAGTTGACTCCAGTATGTGTCGAAGAAAGTGTCGAGGCCGACTTAGAGAAACTGTCCTCATTAAGGGGAGGGTGGTCCATAAGGACAATTTACGGTAAAATTATTTTAAGCATTTTTTAATATATTTCTTGCAGGGTAATATTTTTATTGACGACTACAACGACGGCCAGATTGACTGACTTTTCGCATTCAAGTTACATCCCCATCATGGACGACATACGCTGTACTGTGGACTGAATTTGGATATTTGGGCCACACCACGAACCTGACGACATACTTGGAGATTACAACCGAAACAATAGCCTTGACGGACCAGTTTCCGCAATCACACATGAGGAAACGGCTGGAGGCGGACATAACACACATCAACACACTCTTGAATACGGTAGACATTTACCATAGATAGGCCAGAAGCATCAACATTTTGGGAACAGTCCTGAAGGTGGTTGCGGGGACACCGGAATTTGATGACTTCGAATTAGTAAAGTATAAGCAAGACCAGCTCTTAGATTCAGACAATAGGCAAATAGTTATACACACAAAAGTTCAAGAAAGAATTAACGAATTATCAGAAAGAGTAAACACTTTGATTAAAGAAACAAAAAAGAAACAAATAAACACTGAACATTTGTATGAGGTGGACAAAAAAGAATGTTAATAACTGAACTGGAAAATTTAATGTTATCAATTACACTCTCAAAAATTGGCACAGTAAATCCAACAATAGTAGATAGTAATAATATTAGAAATTTAGTTGATGAGCGCTTTACAGGAAGTAGTTTAATGGACCTAATGGAAGCTTTTCATGTGAAAGTTTTACAAAATAAAGATGTACTGAACTTTGTAATAAAATATCTCAAGCCTAAGATAGTATGTAAGAGGAATATCGTTTTCCCTGTTCTTCATAATGAAAAGAGAGTCAACCTAGCCGATAGCGACAACATTGCATAATGCAACAAGCAGATATTGGCCATCGGAGATTGCAGCCATACCTATACATCAACTTTCTGCAAGCAACTCAAGAAAGAAAAGTGCGCTCAACAACTTCACTACGGAAAAGTTGTGCTCTGCAGTACCCGACCAAATTACCTCGACTCTATAACAGTGGTCGATGATGGTGTCATCGTCATCAGTGGCAACGCGGTCACTGTAAAGGAATGGGATAGTCCGGAAAAGGTTGTTACTGGCACGTTCCTGTGTACTTCAACCAAAATAACATAACAAATAACATAGAAGTCAGCGACGCGTTCTTAAAGTGGTAATCGACGATTTGAAGAGAACCGAGGAAGGCTCTCACTTGGGCAAGGGAGGAGTTAACACGATGGCATTAGACGACCACAAAACTATCGTGTAACACATTTATAGCTAGTAAGTCGCAGCAGGACAAAAAGGTATTATTTTTTTTCAAAATAGTATTTAAGCATAGTAAAAGTCATTTTGCATCAGTTCTAAAATCGGATTCGTGGAAGCAAGCCGTTGTGCTGCTCACGAAAGTAATAAAATAAAAACAAAACCAATCAATCTTCTTTAATAAATAAATGTGAATATAAGTATGTATTTATATGTTTGTATGTACTCAATCTTGTATATTTGTTATTAATATTTGATTAGAGTTGGGTTATGGTAGTGCGAACAAGCATGAATTCCAGCGTCGATCCGTCCTGGCCTGTGTGAGTGAATTCCAGCGGTGGATTGCCAATTATATTATAAAGTGTCCTGTCACGGTCGCCAAAAATGTACAGTCTCAATACCGGGGGATGGCGATCCTCACTTGCTGGCCTGTACCCTTTTTGCAATTTTAATATTATTGGTTGAACTTGTGTATGTTGCGTGCTAGACTGTCTTTATTCGAATCACAATACACGTTCCATCTTATTATAAAATGCACATTTACAGAAACCAGCAACTTGATATAAGTAACCGACTATAGAAACTTTACGTACGTAACTAACTGTAGAACTCTGCATAAATAATCGATAACATTTCAAATTAACACATAATAAAATAAATTCAATATTTTGCAACTAATGGAGCAAGACCGGCACGGAAGCTATCCGGAAATAGCAGAGGCACTAAACATCAACCATATAATAGTTTGGAGTCATCTAAATAGAGCAGGCTACTCAAAAAGCTCGATGTTTGGGTGCCACATAAATTAAATTGAAAACGCAAATAAATTTAAGTGACCGAATAACCATTAGTGAAATGCTGCTGAAACGTAATAAAATGAAACCATTTTTGAAGCGAATCACTACGGGCGATGAAAAATGGATTACATATGAGAATATCCAACGCGAGCGATCATGGTCATAGGCCGGTGATCTTCCACAAGCGACTTCAAATCCTGGATTTATGGTAAACAAGGTTATGTTGAGTGTTTAGTGGGATTGGACGGGAATTGTCTATTATGAGATACTAGAACGTGGCGAAACGGTAAATTCAGTCCTCTACTGTGCACAACACGACCGTTTGAATGAAGCAATTAAGACAGAGCGACCAGAATAGGCCAACAGAAAGGGAGTTGTCATCTATTATGACAATGCTAGGCCACACACATCTTCAGTGACCCAGAACAAATTGCCGGAGCTCGATTGGGACATTTTGAAATTTTCCACGGTATAGCCCGGACCTTGACAATAGCCAAGTTTTTCGCTGAAAAACCACAGAAGTTCTACACTGATGGGAATATGAAGCTACCCGGAAAATGGTAAAAGATTATATAATAATGGCCAATATGTATTTAATTAAAATTTATATTAAATAAATAAAATTTGTATTCAAAAATGTACCAAAAGAAAAACCCGGAGGCTTTTTATATGACCCAGAATATAAAAATCAAACTCGTTGGGAGTTTAATTGGTAGAAGCGGGTTTTCTCAGCATCCATAGGGCTATCAAGCTCAAATTTTTTTACCATGGGTTTTGTAACTTGTAAGTAACTTATGCTCTTTTTGTTTACAGTGTCATTCACCATTTAGTAACACAGTTTTAAATACATACATTGCGATTTTATATATAGATTGTACGTAAAATAAAAATTTGTGAAGATTTTTAATAATAACGCACAACTGTTTAATTAATTTGTTACCTATCAATATTCAAAAAATACACAAACTTTCTTGGGGGTCAAAACAACGTTTCCCGCGTCTAGGTGGTATAAAATAAAGAACAAATCAAATAAATTGCGTGTGTACATTCTCCTCCAACACAAAGCTAAAACACATTTTTATTGCACCGAATGATGCCAATTCATTTGAAATACTTAAGATTTGTTTTTTTTTTATTTAAGTGCATACTTCCCAAAGTTTACACTATTAATATCTTAATAATTAATACAACATATTTCTGTGGCACATTTTCACAAATGCCACACATGTCGTCAGGATTCCGCGAATATTTTAAATCACAATAACCAAATGCCCTAACAATGAGATAAGTAAACATAAGCAACAATCAACACAATCGATTCATGAACGTCTGAATTATATTCATCAGATAAAACTGGAAGTAATGCGGCTCAAACTTAGCCGCACTAAGGTCTAATATAAATATAGAAGAAGAAGGTATAAGGTTTATGTAAATTGTGATATGATAATTGTAATATGATTTCATTGGTCAATTATATATATAATGGAATTTAGTTATATGTATAATAATATTTTCAGATACATGATGAATAATTACATGGTTACAAAATATGAAAGCCATCAACTAATTTATGTGGTCAATAATAACAAGAGAATGAAAATAAATAAACCACTATTAAGACCACTAAACACGTTCCAGGGTGTTTCTATACAAAAACGCCTTAACTCGAATGGATCTCAACAATACATGAAGTGGCTCGATAAGTAAGTGCAAAACAAGTTTTTTAATGTTTATTGTTTTTAATTTCAAAGACGTCTTTCATTGTTGAGTTTGGCCTTTTAAGAACGTAGAGTTGTCCCAAAGTGTACTAATTCTGTTAAATAAGGAATTTCAGATGAATAATATGAGTTTGCCAAGCTCTAAGATGTGATTCTTTGTGTTTCAGTTCTTCAATCACAGAAACACCGGGCTTGCACCAACAAGAGAAACTTTAATAGTGATAAGCTTAGAGGTGTCTCTTGTTGGATGTGCGATAACATCGCCCACCTTAATTGTGCTGGGTTGACTGGTCGATACTATGACCGACTTTACGGTAATGCTAAACCTGCATGTGGTGGCATCAGGTGGTCGTGCCCCACCTGCTTCAATCGCCAGGGGGACTTCTCATTGATGTACCATCGTATGCGAATTAAATACCAAAAACTTAAGAAACTATTCACTGAGCTAGCCTCAGAGTTTGATGCTGGGTCAAAAATGTTTTTGGAGTACTCTTTCGACTTGACTCCAACGGCTAATGCAGTACAACTGCCGTCATTATCCCCTCATAATCTTCCGCCTACCACAGCGCCACTTATTTCTTTTTCGTCTCCTCAACCCCCTTCTTCACAATCCCCTCTAACTTGTTCTACTATTTCTTCATCTGTCGCCTTTAACTTTCCATCCACTACTTGTTCGTCTTCCTCGATTCCTTGTCCTACTTCTGTGACTATAACTTCAACTTCTCCAACTTGTTCTTCTTCTTCCCAACCTTTACCCAGTAACTCTTCTGTACTTTCTTCCATATCCACCCCATCGTCCCATCCCGCTCAAATTCCGGTAGCTCCGTCAACCACTATCCCATCTACTACTTCTTCATCTATCGCCTTTAACTTTCCTCCACTACTTGTTCGACTTCCTCTATTCCATGTCTTACTACTGTGACTTCAGCTTCAACTTCTCCAACTTGTTCCACTTCTTCCCAACCTTTACCCACTTATTCTTCTGTACTTTCTTCAATATCTAACCAATCATCCCAACCCGCTCCAATTCCAGTAGCTCCTTCTACCAATATCCCCCCTACTACCACGTCGTCTGTCGCTTTCAACTTTCCCTCCACTAATTGTTCATCTTGCTCTACTCCCTGTCCTACTACTGTAATTTCTGCTTCATCTTCTACTAAAGTCTCTAACTCCTCCCGTACTTTGTCACCCCCTAAGAGTTCTTCACAGTCCAATACTGCCTCTACTCCAGTGCCATGTATTTTGAAGGTGCTGGATCCTCGTAAACATATTTTTATTTCCAGGTTGGATAAGGAGACAACCTGTGACGACGTTGCACGCTATATATCATCAAAAGCATGCAACACTTCGAATATTAATATTCATAAGTTTAATTTTTCTAGCCCTAGAGAAGGCTCTTCTTTTAAGCTTTCAGTTGGTATTGAAGTATTTTATGTCATTTGCGGCGCTAATTTCTGGCCTGCACATATTGTGGTCCATGAGTTTATTCCTAAGAAAAAAACTAGGCTTTCGCAGGTAACCTTACCAGTCACTGCTTCAGTTTCATCTTCTGCTTCTTCCACTACACTTTCAAAGTATTAGAAGGCTAGGCTAAAGTGTAAACTTTCTTCATTTTATCTTAGAAATTTTTCTATCAGTTCTGTCATTATTGTTTTCGTTGAGACTTTGCTTCGCCGTGATTTTCTAAACTCTGAAATTTCCACCTCTACATTATTGGCTTAATTAAATGCATAACTTACTTTCTAAACTTGTAATCTAAATTTTTGTTTGAGTTGTCTATATTATTTTAGGTATTGAATTCTAAATTAAGTCTTAGATTTAGTTTAATATTGCATGTTTATTAGAGGCTGATGATGTTTTTATCCGTAGCCAAATATTTAGCACGTAGGCATTAGCTTTGGTATCGCATGTTCACCAAAGAACTTAGCAATTAGCACCAGCTGAGCCCAGTCTATATGACAGTGAATTGTGATGCCACTTGGGCCTGCCCCATGTGAGATCAGTGTGTGGTCATTGCGTACCTACTATGTCTATGTAAAAAAAAAAAAAAAAAATTAAAATAAATCTCTCGGAACATAGCCTATAAAACAGTGGATAATAAGTTTTTTTTTAAATTTTATTTATGCTTTATTATTACGATATAAAGTGTCACTTAAGTTAGTGTGATGTAATGTTCATTTATAAGTGTTTAGTTACTTTATTAACTTTACAGCTGATACTTAATACTCTAGTACATAATTTTGACTGAATAACATAAACATAGCTGCGAAAAGGGGCAAAACCCACAAGAGGTATAACATAAAATTATCTTACAACTAACTTATAAACTAAAGGATCGTTACTTGATTATACTAACGTAGGAGTTAGTGTAGAGAAGTACTGGTCAGCACAAGTTTGGTTCAAAATGAAGATTTCTCAGATTAAACGTACTTTTTCTAAAGAGATTTTCTCACTGATCATCTTAACACCTGCTACTTCATGAAGTAGCGGTTTTGGGTAGTAGAAAGGTAGATTTAGAATCATTTTTAAAGGCTTGTTTTGAGCGATTTCCAGCTTAGATTGGTGGGTATGGGCACAGTCTCCCCAGACCTCCGAGCAGGATAACATAATGGGTACAAAGATAGACTTAAATATTATTAGTTTGTTATGAACGGATAGCTTAGATCTACGGTTGATGAATGGATAGAGTATGAGGATCGTTTTATTTACGTTTTCAAGAGTTATGTTAACATGTTGCTTGTAGATGAGTTTAGTAGCAAGGTAGATCTCAAGATATCTAAGTTTGTTCTCCCAGTAGATATGTTCATGACTAACTATAAGGTTTGTTCTCCCAGTGGATATTTTCATCGTTAACTATAAGGTTGGTGTGGGGTAGAAAACAGGCCTTTCGCTTTTTTGAAAAGAAAATGGCTCTAGTCTTACCTACGTTCAATTGAATCATCCAACGTCTAAAATAATTAATTCGGAATGATTGTCGTTATAAACATCGCCTGAGCAGTAAACTGCGGTGTCATCTGCGAATACTGAACAACACATTTTTCGAGCGTTTGTATATCATATGTGTATATGTTGTATAAGGTAGGGCCTAGAACGGAACCCTGCGGCACACCTGCGCAAATATGTTTACTAACGGACTCCGTCAATAACAACGCTAAAATATCTATCACATAAGAAACTTCGAATCAGCTTGATTAGATATACTGGATTTGGGTGATTACTAATTTGGGAATTAGGCCACCGTGCCATACCGTGTCGAAGGCTGCTTGAACGTCTAAGGTTATCATACTTACCGATTCTTTTCTGTTGATTTCCTTTTTTACAAAGTTTGTAAGTTTTTTTTCGTGGATGAATGCAACTAAAATTAGCCCTAAATCCAAACTGAACTGGCTGCTAAAAACAGATTAAGACGAGCTTTCGAATTTTCCAATAGTGCGACAGTATTTGGATATATATATCGGATAGCAATTCAGTCAGATGGTGCTTTTTTTAAAAATTTCGGCTAAGATATTAGCATTTTGTTCTCTAGTTATAACGTTTTGATCATTGCAGCGAAAGTATTAGTTCCCAAATTAGCAAGTTTAGAGTTCATACTAACGTTGTTGTGTTGGAAAATTTTTAGTTTAACAATACGGTTAAGGTGATTTAACCTAGCTTTGAAATTGGTTGCCATGTTCGTATCCACTGTCTTTGTGTATCGTGCTTGATTTTCATTAAGTCAGTCATGAATCCAGGCAGCTTGAAGATGCGCTGCTTCTTTGGCTTTCTAGGAACAGCAAAGTTCATAGCATCGATAACACCTGATTTTACATTGCCTACTAATTTGTCAGTCATATCGGTCGTAGCAAGAGGATCATTTGGAATGTGCATCCTTCTCTGAAAGCAATTGAAAGGAAGTGCTTAAACTTCTTTAAATCGGCTTTGTTAAAATGCAGATACGATTCAGTCGATTTATTAGTGTGTGAAGTTAACTTACAGAAAACTGGAAGGTGATCAGAAAATAAATCGTTGCAGAAAGCAAGGCGTTGAGGAGAGTGGGTGATAAACAAATCTAAGGTAGACGGATGAGTTTTATGATTCGCTGGTATGTAAGTGGTACATAATATGACAAACCTTCCATGAGAGGATAACTCTTGCACAGAACTGCCCCAACAGTTCGCCCATGCCATAATATATAACAAGTTAATTTTCTTATTTGCTAGCATAGACATACTTAACAGTTAGTTGAGTAATTACAGTAAACTGTTCACTCTTACTAGAGCAACGACTCAGTTTCTCAAGTAGTACTGTGCGCAGTGATTCGTCCATTGTGAAGAAATCATTTTTTCCTTGAGCTGTGGGCTCCTTTAAACCGTTACTGAGAAGAGCGTGCTTGAAACTTTGGTACACAGCTGGTTGAGCCAAAGTGAGACCGATGCTGTAGTCATGAGTTGACTTCACGTGTTGCAATTTGCGATTCTAACGGCAGCTGGAGAGTTGTCGTTGTAGTTTATGTTATTATAAGAAGTGTTGTTGTGTTTGGTAGCCTGTTTATAATTTATTGCTGTGTTTTGCAGTACAGCAATATAAGAAGCGCGACACGGGAATGATGGATCGGTGGAGCGGTAATCACTTTTAAAACTTGCACATTGGAACGCATCAGAGGCTGTGCACGCTTAAGTGTTGCTGCTCTTAAGTTGCACAATTTACAGTGTAATACCGTTGATTTTGTTTCGTAAAAATGCACTTAGTGATCTGCACTCGCGACGGGGAACGGTGAAAATAAGGCAGCGACTACTTTGAATGACCGCTCTGTTCGATAGTATATCGACGATTGAGTTATATAATGAGTTATTTACAGTTGATGCCTTGTAAATTTTACATGCGTTATCAAAAATGTAGCAAGGCAAATCATCATTCATTTCTACATATCGCTTCATAACCCAAAATTACTCAGCCTCTCCTAAATGCAACAGCTGATGCAGTTGAATCATCGCCAAACCTTTTATCAAGGCTTGTTTCATCCCATGAGACCGTCGACCTAATACCGTGCCCTGCTATCTTGGATTCGAAGTCTCAACCTAGGAACAAATAGCACATCATATTTTCATCCCAAATCCAGCATTAGTGCAGACTCAAGACTGCAGACTGGTAGAGGCCTGAAAACATACAATTGGCGTATCCTCTGTTCTGCATGCTCCAAGGAATAAATAAGTTTATTAGAGTATCGTTGGGTTTCCAAATTTGCTTTTCGATTTCGTCGAGAGAAGTCGCAAGAGCGGGAAAACTCTAATGCAAAATAAATCAAATAAAATTAACATACACAACATTTCAAGTAAAAGTAATGTAAAAGTAAATAAAAGAGCGCTACACTCTCATCCTGAAAAGCCTTTAATTTCCACATCTATAATATAATAATATTATAGATATATATATATATATATATATATTTTGGCGCGACAGGTCTATGGGACCCAAGGCCTAGCTTCTCGCTAATATATTATAGATAATTTTATTATATAATATATCCCATAACAAATCACTCACGTCGAAGCATGTCAAAAATGCTAGACATGGGAAACCTGCTCAACGGGCAGCGGATGCTTTCTCTTCCCGAACTTCTGCTATGCTCACGGATCCCTTTATAAGGACTGAAGATACCAGCGGTATGTTGACGCACATATCGTACTCCCTGACAACTACGGCCGCAGAAGTACTTCAATTTCAGCGCCCTCCACCTCGAAACCCATAGTACGACCAGGAGTGTCGTAAAGATGCAGCAGCAAAACACGCCACCTACTGAAGAACGCTGCAAACTGTGGCTACTCGAGCTGTTGTAGAAGACTACAGGAGTAAGGAAAGGGAAAATAAGCGCCTGTTTAGACGCAAGAAACGGAAGAAAGAAAGGTGAGAGTATGAGAATATGGAACACTGTAGAAGCAGAAATGACGCCTACAAATTTTGCATATAGAAGGAGGAAATATACTGAGGTTATGGAGTGATCACTTCTCCAGACATTTGGAAGGTGAAGATGACACTGGATCCACTAATCCAAATCAAAGACGACGATGTCGACGTAGCAGCTCTAAGTCATACCGAAGTCAAAGTCGCAATACGGTGACTTAAGACCGATAAATCCCCTGGAGCTGATGGCCTCCTTGTGTAATTATTAAGGACTGGTAACGATGCAAGATATGGCCTTGAGAGCATGCCCTATGATTGGAAACTCAATAATATCTATTCTATCGTCAAAAAAGGTGATGCAACATTACGCGCCAACTACCGTGGTGTTAGCATTCTTTCAACCTCATACAAGATCTTTTTTAACGTATTGTGTGAAAAATGAAACCTCATGCCGGAGCACTGATTGAACCTTATCGACTGATTGAACCTGTTTCCGACCTCATAATTCCACCGTATATCAAACCTTCACACAAAATGCTTCAAACCTTCACAAAATCCTATGAATAAGACCTATGAAAACCAGATAGACAGGTACCACCTTGTTGTCGACTACAAAGTGGCTTCGATAGCACACGGCGGGACTGCCTATATGCTGCCATGTCTGGACTTTGTATTCCTGGAATATTGCTCCCTGGGTCCCTTGGGCCCCTTAACAACAGCTGGTGTAGTAGAGCACTCCCTCAACATAAATAAACTTTACAAGACGCTCATCCTTCCAGTGATTTTATACGGTGCGAGAACCTGGACAGTAACACAAGGGGATGTAGCCGCTCTTGGAGTGTTCGAGAGAAAATTTCCTTGGAAGATCTTTGGTCGTATTTGCGTTGACGGCAACTACCGTGTTCGATGTATGAGCTATACGGAAATATTGATGTGGTCAGACGAATGAAGGCTCAACAACTTCCACGAAGGAGAGGAAGACCGCAACAGTGTTGGTAATACGAGATGACTGAAGCACTGTAAAATCTTGGTATTACCAATTAACGAAGTCGCGCCTTGCGAAATTATGGCGAAGAACCAATAGGGTTATTATGACTATTAAAAAAAAAAAAAATTCGCTCTTGTCGCGTGGTTCCTCCCCTTCTTATACAGCAGTCAAAATTAACGTTAACCCTCGAGACATTGTATACATTCAAAATTAGCGTTCCCGACAACATTTTCCTAGAGTTTTTGATGCAAAATTTTGGCTGGAAATTGTTGTCGTTCACAATTGTACACCTCGACCTAAAAATCTCCTACTTCCTTCAACTTCAAAAAAACGTTGAAAATCTTCCAAAAAGTCTTCCCTCCGCTCAGATAGTCGCTCCAACACCCCACGAGATATAGTTCTTACTTATTTATGAGTGCAAAACGGAGCCAGTTACGTAAAAAACCTGCTCGGTTATACATACATACAGTTATCTAATACTGTTTTCGGATAATATGAAAACTTTTCGTGCTTTGCCAAGTGACTTCGACATGGGTGTAGAATCAAAACACAAAAGTTGTTGTTCAATCACGTAAGTCTCGACTACCGGAGCTGCAGCTATCAGGAATCGGCGGACCTTATATCGGCTGACCTAACTTTTACACCATGTTCAATACGCAAAGCATGACGATAATGGAAAACTCTGAAAGAGATACATAGCTTATTATGTAATATTATTAGCTATCAGGTAAGAAAATATACAAATATAACTAATAAAAACACTCTAATTGCCACATCTAACAACTCACAATCATCATCCACATTTTTTTAAATATATTTTTTTAACCATTTTATTTAGTACTTATGTCTACTTAGACTACTTATACATTGCTTAGATGTCGAGTATAGGTGTATTTAGCTTCTATGAGCAGTTCATAGAACTTGTATAATGTAATTAAGAAGTAAAATAAATGTTTATTGGCAAAACACACTATACATACACATATGCATTTAGAAATACAAGTACAAGTAATAAAACAGAAATAATAGAGCACAAATACTGATCGAAAAGGTAAAAAAAAAATGGCATCTGGAACTTATTCTACATCATAATGGGAACACTTTTAGTTCCTTCCATGACTAAAGGAAACGCAATGAAAAACCTTCGTATGCCTGAAATTCATGTCAAAATGTGGGCAGTTTATGGCTTAGCGGTGACCGCGTGCGGCTGCGGCTGTAAGTGACTCGACAGCTTGTGGCTTACAATGAGTGAGCGACACATTCGATTCCTGAGCAGCGTATTGCGCTTGCGCACTGATTGGCGGCATTCGTAACGTGGAGCAGCACCACTGCGCTAGTCCTGCTCAGCAGCATTCATGGCAGCCAGCATTTAGAAAGCGGAACGCTTCTGTTCCTTAGTCCAGATCTTGGTTAGCTACGTTGTGTGCGCCGTAGCCAGCGTCGATTGATACTGTGAGTTTTGTACGGAAGCGAGGGGTATACGCAATTGTGGCAACTTTGACGCCTGTGTCTGTACCGGTGCTTGTGGTGCTGGTGCAACTTTCATTGCCATTGCTGATTTGGCTGATGTGTCCTTTAAACGAATAAAAACAAATATCGAAAATCGATTGCGGCGATTAGTTGTTGACGAGCCGTGGCTCTCAGTGGAATCGTCACTGCTGCTTTTGCTGTATACGCTAGCCTGCATTCGGATGCTGGCCGAAGATGTGGATGAGGATGAGGCAGGCAGCTTGATCGATGGCACATTCTCAATGTCGTACTTGATGAATTTCTTGGGCGACTTAAATGTGACTGCGCGGTGATGGAAAGAATTTGGGTGCAGGCAAAGCGGCCAAATTTAACTTTGTCACCGTAGGCGGCTGCAGCAGCGAATCGTTTGGCTCGATGGAGCAGTACGTATCATCCTGCTTAGTCGACTTCCGGGGTGGTATTGGTGGCACCACTGCTGCTGACATCGGCTGCGACCGTACCAACAGAATGCCTGGCAATTTATTGGGCAGCGGTAGACGTATACGCTCCAGTGTGCCAAACGTTGGCGATGGTACCGTCGTGGGTGTAGCTATCTCTAATCTTATGAGTGCACCCGACCGCTCTGTTAGTGTGCGTTCCAATTCATGTAAACGTTTTTCCTGCTCCTGATGTCACTGTTCACGTGCGTCCAGTTCCAGAGCGCGTTGCTTCAGCAACGATAACAACTCCTGGGCACGTAATGCCTGGAGGCGTGCGTTCAGAGCACCATCAAAAACATTTTGCGTTAGCACACCCGGACTGTTGTCCTGTGTAGAGTGATGTGCTGGCACTGTCGGCACTAGGTCGCCCGCGGATTCGGACACGTTTTCTTCTGCCAGCAGGTTCATCTCGTTATTATTTTATCGATGCTAACATACTCATCGCGCCGTATACTCTCATAAAGTACCGTGTGAGAATATGCGTCGCTTTGCCGAAGAGAAAAGCTCAGTAGGTAAATCAGGCGTGAAGACACCACTAATGCTCAAACGGCACTGACCGTACTCCTGATTGAAGCTATACTGATCCGTGTGCATGGTACTGGACAGTTCATCAAAAGAGCTAAAACCCGCCCTAGTCATATAAAAACACTCCTCGGCCAACATTCCTTTCCCATTTGTGTGATATGGCTAACCTACAGCGGATATCGTGTAATCACTTCAATGCCTGGCCGATGTTCGTTATCCACCTCGAGCATAAACGATATTATCTCCTTCAAGTCGCTGCTGAACACCTCGGTATGCTATTGAACCTATTGATGCTATTGATGTTGTGCCCCTTAAATGTTGGCCGGAGAGCACACAACTCATAAATTATACAGCCCACTGCCCACACATCAGATTTGCCATCGTACTTGCTGCCCTTCACAATCTCTGCACTCATGTAGTACGGTGTGCCAACGAATGTCGCCGCAAATGACTCATCACAATGTAGATCGACTTGGCCTCATGATTGATCAGGTGATAGTATTTCAAAATATTCGGATGGCGCAATTGACGCAGCATATTGATTGCCGACACCAGTGATTGCTTTTGCTTGTCGCCCAGTTCAATCAATGCCCTTCCAGGGGCATTTGTAGCAAGTACCAAAGTTACCACTGCCAATCACCGGAAGCACCTCGTAGTTCTGTAAAGTTTTAATTGGCAATTTCATGCTCCAACTGCTGTTGCCATCTGTTGTGGTGCCGCTGGTGGGACTGGTTGCGGTGGTGGTGGCATGAATACATACCTTTTCATCAGAGGCGTTGCTTTCCATTAACGATTTCGGAATGCTTCCATAGACACTAGCGCTTATTTTCGCTTACCGCGCCGATTTCATGCCCCCTGAGACAAATTAGTTTTAATAAATAATTATTTTAAAGTTAGTTTACCAGATCAACTGGTCTTGTCCTTTTTAGGCGTCGCCTACACTGTAATTATTTTTGCGGAAATTGCTGACATTGACGTTCATGTGTTGCACTAATTTTGTTTGGTAAATCCGACTTCTTCTAGTCATTTCATCAGAATTTTAAGGTAGCGGTGTAAGTCGGCGTTTGTGAAGTACCATCCGGATTTGCAGATTATTGTTAATAATCGGGACTGCTGTCTACAGAATTTTTTGTCGTCGAGGTCGTTTAATATTTTGTGCGTAATCCGATGGTCTTGTTTTATGGTTGAGTGGTTTCTACGGAAACCGAATTGGTGATCTGAAATAATCTGCCTGGGTTCCAGGATGGGTAGGATTCGCATGCGCAAGAGCTTTCGAATATTTTGGATAGTACAGGAAGTAAGCTGATTGGTCTATATGACGACGGCAGAGATAGGTCTTTTCCCCGTTTTGGAATCACAATGACTTCGGCAACTTTCCAGATTTTGGGGACTAAACAGACTAAACAGTCTGAGTAGAGCATTAAATATATTGCGTATATAAATCACCGCAATTGGAAGTTCTATTAGGAATTTGCCGTTAATTTTGTCATAGCCTGGTGATTTTTTATGCATTACATCATGTTGAATGATGAGTAGAATTTCGGTGACCGTAGTTTTTTTGAGTCGCAATTTTTGGGGTTCATTAGCCGGGTTAGAGTGTGGGACGTCTAAGTTCTGTTGCTCGTCAGCAAAAACGTTCTCATAATAATTTGCTAAAACTGATGCTTTAGCTAGATTAGTTGTTGCCCATGATCCATTGCCCTTTTTTATTGGACCCTGATGCATAGTTTTGTTAGTTAGTTTTTTTGTAGCTCTCCAAAGCGTGTACTCTGTGTATTTTGTCGGTGTTATGAAGGTAACTTGTGCTTAGTTTGTTTTTAAGGTATTGCAGATTTTTCCTAATGTCTTTTGTTGCACTGTTGTATTTCTTTTTCATCATTCTTTCAGGGGACTTAGTGTTCATCCAGTACTTTTATAATTTACGCTTTTCACGTATTAAATTTCTGAGAAAAGGTGGTTTCTAATGCGCTATTGGTTGAGGTGGGTTATCCGGGGTTGTTTGTATCGCTGCTTTTTCAATAGTGTCGTTGAGAATTACTATAGCAGATTCTATGTCCTCTGGTGCTTTTAGACGAATGTCTATGGGTAGATATAAATTGATATAGTCTCTAAAGGTATCCCAGTCAGTTCGGTTATTGTGTAAGGAGTTATTTTTGTTCGAGTCTACCGGAAACTTTCTGAATTCTAAGACCGATGTGTGAACTGACGAGAGATACAGACTTGGTTTGATTACGAATTTACTTACATCTATATTTTTTACTATATAGAAGTCTAAAAGATCTGGCATTTTATTGATGTCTGTTGGCCAGTATGTCGGCTACCTATACGTGGTTCATCTTTGGAGAGTGTAGTACTTCCAGAAGGTTTTTGCCTCTCTTGTTTGAAGTTTGGGATCCCCATTCTCTGTGTTTCGCGTTGTTGCTTGGATGTGGTCCTTTTGGAATGTCAGCAGCACGTTAGGTTTGATGTGATCTTTATTAATTATGGCAGTGCCGCCGTGTCCTGTGCCATCTGAGTGGTTTGTTTTGTGTATGCTGTATCCACGAATTAGTAAGTATTTTTCGCTTGTACAGTGCGATTCTGAGATTAATGCTATATCAATGTCGTTATTATTTAGAAAGAGACTTAGTTCATTTAGATGGTGTCTTAGCCCATTTGCGTTCCAGGCTAAAATCTTTATGTTGGTGTCCATTTTAGTTTATCGAGTTTGTTTATCAATAACGCCAAGATATTCATCATTTTTTTTAAGTGCTATGTTACTTGTTTCAGCATGTCTTTGATTTCCACTAATTCATTATCGGCTTGCTTTTCTTGGATTATTTTAGGTTTATTCTCTATGCGCTTTGATTGTTCTTTTGACTAGTAGTTTGGTTGGGCGCAGGTTACACCCAATTTTATTTTGTTTAATTCTTGACACGCTGTCGATTTATAACTTTTTTTTAGCGCTTTTCTCCTAGGGAAACGTTTAATTTTAAGTGTCTTATACACTACGCAGCCATTCTAGTTAGCCGTATGTGCATCACCACATAGTGCGCATTTGGTTTGGCTGTCTTTAGATATTTTGTAGTCAATGGTTTTGTGGTTACCTACGCCCTAAATACATATGGGGTCCTCGTATGGCAATACATTTGACAGTTGGAGCATTGCACAACTACGCGTTTGTGGTGGTTCAAAGATCATTTTGCTACAAAGCAGAGTTGTCATTTTTGATTTTTTTCTAAGTTCTACAAAAAATAGTGGAAGAGGCTTCTTTGTAACTTTTTGTTGCATTTTGTGGATATTTATTGTTTCATGGCCAAGATCCTTTAGCTCGTTTTTCATCTCATCAAGGTCTGTAGCATGGTGCATTATCCTTACCACAACCTTGAAACCACGCTCCTCCTTTGGTTTAAACGTGTGGTATTTGGTGATTTTGCTAGCTGCTCGCAGTCGGGGGACTGCATCCAACCGGCATTTTTGAGTTTAGAACACTTTTGATTTTATTTTGTATTCTTGTTGTTGTTTACTTTATTTTATGATTAGCTTTTTGTTTTGTTTATTTCGGAGCGCGAGAGCGGAGCCAATGATGCACATTTTGTAACAATTTTTTTTTATTACTATGGTCGAAATTTATAAACTTGCCAATTCACGATAGAAAGAATCGAAGACACTGCACCTTTGCCTGAAGTGTCGTTGCAAAAATCAAAAATTGCAGCAGTGCTGGTCACGCTACTGTAAACTTAGTCCGTGATAATTAATACACAGCCTCATAATCACGCTGGCCCAACAACTAGAGCTACCGCTAATTTCAAACGCCCTTTCTCTTTCCATGTAGAGCTTCAAAGCCAATCTAACTGATAGAGTGTTGCTTGCCACTGCCAAAATATGGAAATTCGGTGGTGTTTCTTCCCTTCCGCGCCTTACTCGACTCTACCACGCAATTTCACCTCATCACACCTCGTTTCGCAAAGCAGTTGCAATTAACCGAGCTTCATTCATGCATCTCCATATCAGGCATAGGAGAATCTGATTTTTTTTGTTAGAAATCGGTGGGCATTGTCGCACAATATCGCGACACAATCTATTACACTTAATTCGCAGTAGTCCTAACGCACACCATAACCGACTATCAGCGGGGCTGATCCACTTAAATCCGGCAGAATAGAAATTCCGAAGACATGTCCTTCCCTAATCCATATTATTCCAAGCCCTAAACGAGTCGATATACTGCTTGGCCTTTTTTTCTATCTTAAGCGCATTCAACAAATCCGCTTAGCAGACCACCTTCCGAATTTACAAAAAACACCATTGGGCTGGGTTGTGATCGGATACATTGCTATTACAGAAAACAAGAATCGTTATTGTGGTAGCACTAACTTCGTCCAAATTATCTAAATGATTTTACTTGAAGGTAAGGACACGTGAACTGATTCCAAGTGCTTTATTTTATCACCAGAGTTGAAGTGAGTTAAAGTACGAGTATGTCACAATAGATAAGTGGAACAATAAAGCCGCTGGTAAAGCTGCGCCAACCACATTTGAAAAGCTCCGCTACACTTCACATGAAGAAAGCTCTGTGTACTCTACCTATCACATTACCTGTTCTGCTCCGGACACAAACAAAAACAACCCGTGGAGCGGGCATTTTGCACCACCTATGACGACACCCTCTACATCTTACCCACATCGACAACCGCTACAACACCGGTTACACGAACAGTTACATCAAGAATTACGCCTTCAATTGTATCATAGGTCACGCAAAGACTTTGGTAACAACTTTTTACACAACCCAAGAATACAAGCAGCACCACAAACGGTAATTCTAACTCTGAATCTCGTACACAATAAACTTCAGCTACCCACCTCTATACATTCGAAAACAAAAGAATTGGGGCAAATCTTCTACACAAAACAACCAAAAGGTTGTTGAAAGTCAACGCTTTCTGGTGGAAACTTACGGACATGCTCCAAGCATACAAATATGTGAGAAATGGTTTCGAAAATGTAAGCTGTAATATATTGATTTTGATCCGTAAGGCAGGGTAGTTCAAAATCGTTTGTGGATACGGAATTGCAGTAATTATTGAACAAAGACTCGATCCAACCTCAAAAGTAATTAGCAGAAATATTAAATGTGGCACAAGAAACAATTAGCAACCATCACGAGCAATGGAGAACATGCAAAAACTGGAAAGATAGGTGAAACATGATTAAATAACAGGCAAATGGAAAACCATTTATGAAATATTGGTTTAACGGTGACAGGTGATGAAAATGGCTTTATTTCAAAAATCTGTAACGTAAAAAAAACCGTGGTTATCGTCTGGCGAATCTGGGCCATCCATTGCAATTCCGAATCGCTTCGGAAAGAAAACAATACTCTTTAGTTTGCCCAGGGAGGCATGGTGTACAAGGACTTTATGAAACCTGGCAAAACACTGATCTCTACAATCAAAAAATAAGTGTGAAAATAATCCAAAATGTACAAGAAAAACGGAAAAGTGATTTTGTTGCATGATAATGTTAAGTCACACACTCCTCACGTCACACGGGTACTATAGCAAGCGGCGTGCTCTCCAGACTTGGAACCGCCTGATTATCACCAATTTCCATCATTGGGGCACGCTTTGGCTGAGAAGGACTTTGTCAATTTTGACGAAGTCCAAAAATAGCTTGATGAGTGGTGTAGGATCAAAGGGTTTTTTGATTTTAACTTATTTTTTTCTAGGTTTGGGGGTGTGTCACACACAAACTCAGCACGAATAAAAGAAGATAAACCAGGGTAGAAAATTAGTGAAAATAGTTACAATTAAAGAAAAGTTACAAAAAAAACGTATATTTTGAAATATCTACATATATATATATATAAATCTATATATAAAAAAAAGATGTTTCGTTTGATCCATATGGAATCCGACAACATTTGACCGAGCACCCATGAACATAGGAACATAGATGGATGTTATCTTGGAAAATTTTTATGGCTAAGTTTTGCGTGAAAAAGTAGTCGATTTCGCTAAAAATCAAGATCAAGTTAGTTTTCATATGCTTCTCAAACTGATACAAATAAACACAAAAACAAAGTAGCCTCTGAGAATTGAGTTTCCTGCCAGTACTGCGCAAACTGTACAAGGTCGAAATATTCACTTATTCAAATGACAATGAAAAAACGAAGAATGAAGAGTAAGAAATACACCCAACACTCTTAAACACTGTTAGATCAACGAGAAAATCGCAGCAGTAGGCAGAGCGCCAAAGGCAGCAACACAACGGGGAACTGCTTGTTGTATATATATTTACAACTAACGCCGGTATTCTAAGCAACTTAACAGCAAGTGAAATAGGCTGCTACCTTTAGAAACATATTAGGGAAAGCCCTTGGCCTTTTTACTACCTATTAAAAAGCTGCCCTAATAGGTCTCTAACATGTTTCTGCCAGGTTTGTAATAGGTCCTCGGTAGGTCTTATAGAATAAATGACAAAATGTCATATTTTACAGGTTTTTATCAGCTGTTTTTTTTGTTCACTGCTAAGACACTGCAAAATAATTTACTGGATAATTGCAAAATTTTTGGAAAATTATCATAATTATGACAAAAGAAGTTTATTAAAATCGTTGAGTGATCATAGCGATCCATTTTCAATTACGGACAATATTTTTGAAAGAATTTATCGATTCTTAAAAGTATTGTGCCACCAATTAATAATGTAGTGGAAGCCCCATGGTAATGGAAATTAAAAAATTCCATTTGAGTTTTGTTTTATGGCGGCTGCTGGTGAATGTTGGCAACGGGAAAAACGACTGTGATGAAAACGGCAACGGTGACTGAGATAACGACGCCAACGGCAACGGCAGCGGTAACTGCGTGGGCAACGGTAAAGGTGATGGAACGTTATCTGGCAGCAAAGGCATAAAACGAGACGCTGAGAGCACAAGCGTATCTGTTGATCTTCGTTATTTTTTTGCATCTTAAAGATAAAATATATGTTACTACAAAAAATAAATTTAATTATTTCACCTAATGCACTGCCTGCTCGTCGAATCTTGACAGTTTTGCAGTTAGAGGGCCTCCACTACTTGCCTTTGCTATAAAATAGGGAATAATGCAGAATTATTTAATTGACATTGATTTCCACTCCGACACTGTGCGTCTGTTCCCATTTATGGCACTTACCTCGTTGGACAACTACTCCCTGATGCTCCCTTTCTTGGCGCCCGCGTCCAATTTTTTAGGGTTTTCAGCGCATTTTAAATTGCACAATAAAGAAGAAGCATATGACTTATCAGACTATGTACATGGACTTTACAGACTGCTGTAAAAACAGTCTTTTTAATGATGCCGCTGTAAATAGGGCGTGAGAATACCAAAAAGCACAAAACATATTAAAAGCTTCACCATTTGTATAAGGTTACTTATAGGTTACTGAGAATAGGGCGTAATTTAATATTTAAAATATTAATTCGTATCCTTTCGCTTCTTTTTTTGTAAATTTTTGAAGTAAACTTAACATCATAGTGGATGTATTAAATGAATCGCACGATTCTCCATTTCGTTGCAATATGAATCGGACCATCATCAGACTTTGCGTCATTTTGATACATAATCTATTTCGAATATATTTCTAACTATATTATTTATAGAGTGCTCGCTCGAAAGGTAGGTTTGAAATAGGTACCGTGACAAATGCTAGCCCAAATTTTCCAAGTTCTCAAGTGCACTGTGAAGTCGATTAGTCGTCTCCTTTCGCTCTCCGAATTTAACAATACAAAAATTAAATCAAGGGACAAGATAATCAATTTTTCTTATCTCAAAGATCCCTGTTAAATGCAGTCCCCCGACTGCGCGCAGCACCCAAAAACAAAATCATCCATCAAAAAACAGCATGAGCGTACCCCACGCTCAAACAGCTGTCCGCATAAATAACAACAACGAATACCTTGGCACATCAACAAGCTGTTCAACAGCATCAACATCAGTGACTCTCACCAAGCCTCACTTCCCGCTAATTTCGAGAGAGGGCGTTCTTATTCTCCCGCAATACATCAAACAGTTACACACTTACAAAGTGAAAACAATAACGGATCATGAATCCAAACAAACGTAACCTCTCGCTCTACCGCTCAACTAACTGTCAGCTGTTCCATGGCAGCAGGTAATAGGCAGCCTCTGCCGTGGAGTGCACAATGCGCTTCACCAACGACACCACTTTCCTCTTTCCAACCAACAACAACAACCACAACGCAGACATCATCTGCTATCTCACTCATTACAATAACCACCACGTCACTTTCTCAGATACAATGCCAGTTTGCTCCCTCTCTTCGGCAACAACACTTATCAGAGAAAAGACATCAAACAACCAAGTAAAAACTTCAACCAATCAAAACCCACAAGAGACAAAAACAAAACGTAACCGTAGTAAGCTCTCTCCCAACAGCACTTCCGAACAAAATAGCAATAGTAAAAAAAGTAGGAAAAAAACTCAAACACAAACGACAACACAAACAACACTGCAAAAGTACTGGCTGAGCGCGCCTAACACTAATAACAGGTTCGACCTCCTCTCACAAGACGAAACGGCTGAAGACGGTAGTGGTACAGAAGCAAATTCTAATGCGCCAAATAAACCTCGACCACCTACTAAAATTCACAAGCCACCACCAATATACGTACAGGACGTAGAACAAATTACCGTACTAAACAAAGCTCTGAAAAACACAATACAACAAAACTACATTTTAAAAACACTTTAAAACAACGAAGTATGCGTACAGACAAATGACTCGTCGAACTACACGGCGGTGGTTAAGATGCTAAGGGAAAACAAAACTAACCACTGCCGTTATTTTTCATTGAACTAAAAGCCAAAGCAAATGATAGAGAAATCTTTAATATTACAACACTCCTATGTACCAAAGTCATATTTGAGCCACCACACCACAAACACACGGTAGCTCAGTGCTCAAACTGCCAAAAATGTGGTCATACACGAAATTTCTGCACCAAAGACCCGATCTGTGTGAAGTGCGCTGGCAAGCACAAGACTATTGACTGCAAACTAATAAGTGCAGATCAAATTAAATGCGCTCTTTGTGGCGGCTCACACATAGCCAACTATAAGGGATGTGACGTATACAAACACCTAAAAATTAAAAGATTTCCTTCACTATGAGAGAAAGACGCTAAAAAAGATGACCATCACGCAGTAGAACAGACATCAAATAAAGTTAAAATTGGAATAACGTACACCGAAACAGCAGCAAGTAACCAAAAAATCCCACAAATCAGATGCAATCACAACAAAAAGATGAGGAACACAACAAAAACGAAAGCAACACAAACGAAACCAACAAAAACGAAACCAACAAAATTGAAACCAAAAAAAACGAGACTAGTAAAAATACAGAAAAAAAGATTGACTTTTCAAAAGATTTATCGGAAATAAAAAATATAATAAAACAACTAGCGCATGAAATGAGCAATATGGTGAACATGATGACAGTACTATTGACAAAACTCGACAACAAGAATGGACACTAAAATAAAGATTTTAACTTGTAATGCAAACGGATTAAATGATTAATTCATTAAATCACTGAATCAACTACAGCTTTTCCTACACAACAACTACACTGACATTGCTTTGATGTCGGAAACACACTATACAAGTAGCCAGCACATGAACATACAAGATGTACCATACAAGCCATCCTGACGGTACAGGACACGGGGGGACTGATATCATTATTAAACAAAACATTAAACATAACGTACTGCTTCCATTCCAAGAAACCTATATCCAGTCGACAAGAATACAAATCTTCGACTCATCAAAATAACTTAGAATAACAGCCTTGTACAGCCCACCAAAACACAATATCTCACAGTCACAATATCTTGAATTGTTAAAAACTCTCGGACAACGCTTTATAACTGCTGGCGATTATAATTCGAAGCATACGGACTGGGGCTCCAGAATATCAAATAAGGAAGATAAAAACCAACAAGGTGCGCTGCTGTTAGCAAAAGCTAAACATCTTAGTACCGGCGAACCCCCGTATTGGCCAACAGACAAAAATAAAAAGCCAGACGTCATTGACTTCTATAAACACAAAAACATAGCCTTAAGTAAATGTGTCATAGTATCAAGACTGGAACTATCGTCAGACCATACAACTATACTACTAGAACTTAATTCAATTGAAGTGAACACAACCAATTCTAAACTATTGCACAACAACAAAACTGACTGGGATATCTATCGCGACTACATTAACACAAACTTAAATACAAGCATTCCACTGAGATCACACGAAAACGTAGAATCAGGTATAGTCCACATAAACGATACCATTGCGAAGGCAGTATTGCAAGCAACTCCGGACAAGATAATACACAATGCAAAGCGATACACACCCCCTACGCTTCGCAAATTGAATTGTACAAAACGAAAAATGAATGTAACAATATTAAGCACAAAATGTATACAGGTGAAATGAGTCATACACCACAATAAAAATCACTTAAAACAAAACACCGGAAAGAATATAAATAAAAGTATAGATTGAAAACGACAATAGACAAATCAATTGCCATATGCTAGTCAAACTAGTTAATTATCAAAAATCATTCAAAGTTTTCACTCCCACAGACTTTTCTTATTATATATATATTTTTTATTTCCCCTTGAAATGCACCTGTCAACACAATTTAAACTCTTAGTACTAAATTTGCACAATGTAAAGAGGGGGCACAGTAAAGCTTATATGGTTACTCCATATAAGAGGAGGTAAAGTGCAGGTGGCTTTTAATATATGTTTGTTAATATAATTTTTGGGTAGTACTAATACTAAATATATACTTATAAATGCTTGCTTATACTTTTTGTACAACTTAAGCTAGGTATTTCTTCTTTCATTTCTTCATTCATTCCTTCTACTTATATAATAATACTTATCATATTCTTATCGTAACTTATCATATTCAAATCTATATTTAATCCAATTTCGCTATATGAGTGCAAATTATATTATCATAATTATACAATGTAATTGGCACTTTTCTTCTAATATATTGATTAGACTTCTCAAGTGCCTATGTTTTAGTTGTAATTACTTAAGTAAGTTACACTTAAGTTAGCTTTTATCGTAACTGTTTTTAAGGTTTTTCCCCTTTTTCTTTAGCCAAAGTAAATTAGTTTATACATTTATTTCAGATGCAACTTAAAGATGTAAATAACTATCCACTGTAAAAATCAAAGTAAAGTAGGTACTATTATAATTTTTGGGTAAATAAATAAAAAAAAATTAAAAAATTCCTCTGTGTCGCTGTAGAATACGGCCCTTATATGCCCTTATCATACTTGACATTATTTTGTCTCGTCAATAGTGCCTTAACCCACTGCAGACTGACGAAGATTGTATGATTACTAGAAGTGCTGGTTTGTTATCTCTATCCTTGTAACGTTGGCATAAATAGTATAAATAAATATATAATAAGAAGATGAATCAGTACCATAATACATAGTTGTAATGTTAATAAATTTCAATAGAATTTTCCGTTTTACAATCATTTTGTTGACAACTTGAAAATATTTTCCAATTGCTAGAACATCCTTAGATGACATCTTTCACCAGCTTGCTTATATAAAAGGAAATGAGTTGGATTCGCAGATTCGGAAACTCCCCAAAAAAAAAATCGATTTGCATTCAAATTTTGATGATTTAGACGCCTTAAACAAATTAGACGAAGCCGAAGTCACTGGATATGCACTGAGTGTAAGTAAAAAGAAGATCAAACATTACCTTCAGCGGTGGCAAAGTTGTAATACTCTTCATGCATTATATATTTTGTATAAGTTAAGAGATAAAACAGAACGGTTCAAATAGACAAGTATAGCTTGATCAGGTTGCCTGACATAGCGGAATTTTAACGCGGCGCTAGAAAGACTAGAGTTATAAATTATAACTAAGATACTCTAAGCTTTGAGTGATGATTTCGCGCTCATATAAATTGCATAGAGTTTAGTTATTTTAAAATATATTATTGCAAGTCACATAGTGTTGCAAACCACTAAAAAAATTATCAAACCTTTATTAATATTTATTAGTTTTCTGGAGCAGGGAACACACTAGTTGTTAATAATAAAATTAAAATCTTTTCGCGAGTCCTAAAAGAAGTGCTATAGTAACCGACCCCTTAGTAGCTACAACCCAAGTGTTATACGAGAATTAACAAGCAATATGGTGCAGCCACCTCGGCAGGACAATAGGAAAGGAGCCAACATCAAAGGGCTTTTTACAAAAATTACAAGTCGTATCATTCGCAAGTGAAGTGTTAAGTCGTGAAGTGTTAAGTAGCAATACAAAAAGTAAAACAAGGGACAAGATAAACAATTGTTCTGGTCTCAAAGATGCATCATGAATCCAAACAAATACAACCTCTTGCTCTACCACACAACTAATTTTGAGCTGTTCCATGGCCACAGTTAATATACATCCTCTGCCGTGGAGTCCACAATGCGTTTCAACAACGACGCCACTCTCCTCTTTTCTTTCAACAACAACAACCATAACGCAGACATCAGCTGCTATCTCACTCATCACAACAACGACCACGTCAACTTTCTCAGCTACAATGCCAGTTTGCTCACTTTTCGGCAACATCTCTGATCAAAGAAACGACATCAAACACGCAAGTACAAAATTCAACCAATCAAAACACACGAGTCAAAAATAAAACATAACCGCAGTAAGCTCTCTCCCAACAACACTCCCGAACAAAATAACAATAGTAAAAAAAGTAGGAGCAAAACACAAACCAGAACGCAAACAACAGTGCAAAAGTACTGGCTTTGCGTATCAAATCCTAATAATAGGTTAGAACTTTAAAAGACGAAACGGATGAAGACGGTAGTGGTACAGAAGGAGATTTTAATGCGCCAAATCTACCTCGGCATCCAAATACAGTTCACAAACCACCACCAATTTACGTGCAGCACGTAGAACAAATCAACGTACTTAACAAACCTCTGAAAAATACAATACAACAAGACTACATTTTAAAAACACTTAAAAATAACGAAGAATGCGTACAGACAAATGACTCGTCGAACTACTCGGCGGTGGTTAAGATGCTCAGGGAGAAGAAAACTAAATATTGCAACTTTACGCCGAGGGAGGAACGGGGATTCAAGACAGTAATTAGGAATATTCACTACGCCACTGACCTTGACGAACTAAAGAATGAACTATCGGAACTAGGCCACGACGTTTTTAATATCCACAACGTACAACAAGAACTGACAAAGAAACCACTGCCGTTATTTTTCATTGAACTAAAAGCCAAAGCAAATAATAGAGAAATCTTTAATATTACAACACTCCTATGTACCAAAGTCACCTTTGAGCCACCACACCACAAACGCACGGTAGCTCAGTGCTCAAACTGCCAAAAATATGATCACACGCGGAATTTCTGAACCAAAGAACCGATTTGTGTCAAATGCGCCGGCAAGCAAAAGACTATTGACTGTAAATTAATAAGTGTAGATCATATTAAATGCGCTCTTTATGGTGGCGCATTCACACCCAAGTACAAGGGCTGCGTAGTTTATAAGCACCTAAAAATTCAAAGATTTCCCTCACTCAGAGAGAAAAACAATAAAAAGATGACCATCAGGTAGTAGAACAGACATCCACCAAAGTTAAGATTAGATTAAGGCACAGCCAAACAGCAGCAAGTAACCAAAAAGATCCCACAAATCAGGTACAACCACAACAAAAGGATGAAGAACACAATAAAAACGAAACTACCAAAAACGCCACCAACAAAAAACGCCAGTAAAAACGCAGAAATAAAACAAAAGGTATAATAAAACAACTAGAGCAACAAATGGGTAATATGCTGAACATCTAGACAGTACTAGTGACAAAAATCGACAACAATAATAGACACTAAAAAAAGATTTTAACTTGGAATGCAAACAGATTAAAAAACCACTTGAATGAAATTCAGCTTTTCCTACACAAAAATTACACTGACATTGCTTTGATATCGAAAACACACTATACAAGTAGCCAGCACATGAACATTCGTGTTTACAAGATGTACCATACAAGCCATCCCGACGGTAGAGAACACGGTGGACCTGCTATCATTATTAAACAAAACATTAAACATAACGTATTGCATCCATTCCAATAAATCTATATCCAGTCTCTAAACATACAAATCTTTGACTCATCAAAATAACTTAGAATAAAAGCCTTGTACAGCCCACCAAAACACAATATCTCACAGTCGCAATACCTTAACTTCTTAAAAACTCTCGGACAACGCTTTATAGCTGCAGGCGACTACAATGAGAAGCATACAAACTGGGGTTCCAGAATATCAAACAAGAAAGGTAAAAACCTACAGGGTGCAATGTTGTTAGCAAAAGCTAAACATTTTAGTACCGGTGAACCCACGTATTGGCCAACAGACCAAAATAAAAAGCCAGACCTCATTGACTTTTATATACTCAAAGACATAGACTTAAATAAATGTTTCATAATATCAAGGCTGGAACTATTGTCAGAACATACACCTATACTGCTAGAACTTAATTCAATTGAAGTGAACACAACCAATTCTAAACTATTGCACAACAACAATACTGACTGGGATACCTATCGCGACTACATTAACACAAACTTAAATACAAGCATTCCACTGAGATCACCCGACAACGTAGAATCAGCTATAGTCCACCTAAAGGATACCATTGAGAAGGCAGTATTGCAAGCAACTCCGGACAAGATAATACACAATGCAAAGCGATACACACCCCCTACGCTTCGCAAATTGATATGCACAAAACGAAAACTGAAAAAAGCATGGACCATTTGCAGATCCCCCTATGCGAAAAATAAATATAACAAGGCAACTAAAGCAATTAAAAAATATCGCCAAAATCAGAAAAATTATGAAATCACGAAGTATTTACAGAGGCTAACTCCGACAAGCTTTACAGACTACTCCCTGTGGAAACCTACAAAAAAACTGACAAGTAAAACAATACACCAGACACCCATAAAAATGGACAACGGATCATGGGCAGTAACGAACCTAGACAAGGCGACAGTTCTAGCGAATTATTATGAAAAAATATTTGCTGATGAAACTCTCAACGAAGATGACTGTCATATAAACTCGACAGTCAGTCCCCAGCCAACTTGTCTAAAAAAAACATGCACAAATGAAATACTCAAATGTATACAGCACGACATAAAGCCCAAAAAAGCACCCGGGTATGACAAAATTGACGGAATACTTTTAAGGGAGCTACCACTTCAAGCAGTGGTATACATACGTAATATTTTCAACGCGATAATTAGATTAAATTACTTTCCTAAAGTATGGAAAGTGGCTGAAGTCATTGCAATTCCAAAACCTGGTAAAGACGTATATAATCCAGCATCATATAGACCAATTAGCTTACTTCCAGTGCTGTCAAGAATATTCGAGAAGCTCCTGTGCCAGCGCCTGTTACCTATTATAGAACGCAAACATATAATACCTGACCACCAATTTGGCTTTCGACGAAAACACTCGACCATACAACAAATCCATCGTGTGACTCATACAATTCTAAACGATACTGACGACAAACAATTCGGCATAGAAGTTTTTCTAGATGTAGAAAAGGCATTCGACAATGTCTGGCACAAAGGACGAATCAGCAAAATGCGCAATATATTCCCGCATAACGTACTACAGATATTAGTATGCTATATCACAGAAAGACATTTTTTCGTTAAATACTCAGATGAATATTCTACATTAAAAAAATAAAAGCAGGCGCACAAGGATGTGTACTGTGACCGTTATTATTCACTATCTTTACTGCGGACATACCATCACTAAATGATGACGCCTAAATGATAGCCACATTAATACTTAGCGCACATAGACAAGTAAACATAGCAACATCTAAACTGCAACAGCATCTGGATACTACCCTAAAGTGGTTTGAAAAGTGGAAAATAAAAGTAAACAATACCAAAATAGTACATATTATATATACAACTAAATCTAAATTCACACCACTCCGTATAACGATTGACGGAGCTAACGTATAAATTGAAACTGAAGTCAAATACCTAGGATTATATATTGACAACAAACTCAACTGTAAACACCACATACTTAAAAAACGAGATCAAATCAAACTGAGGATTATTGAATTATATTGGCTGCTAAAATCAAAAATATCATTATAAAATAAATTACTAATTTACAAAGCTATTATAAGATCAATCTGGACGTACGGAGCCCAAATTTATGGAGCGACCAAAAAATCAAATACAGACATAATTCAAAGACAACAATCAAAAATTATTCATATAATGGGTGGTACTGGGTACTGGGTACATAACTAACGATGATCTGCATCGTGATCTAAACATTTCAAAAGTAACAGAGGAGATTAGAAAACTAAGTCAAACTAACCAACACTCAAATGTTGTGGTCAGAGATGTGCAGCGAAACCTTCGTTTGCATGAAATGCTCACAAGTTAACGACCATTTAGCGAAGCCAGGCCTGCTTACGCCCACGAAACAAAATATTTCGTGAACGTGAAGGTAGTAGTGCTTGTGTATTGTTTTGCTTAACATTCGCTCTGCTCAAAATGTGTGAAGCCCAAAACTTTCACTCTTCATAGTGTATTCCTTGCTTGTGAACAACACTTAGGCTCGCAATCAAACGTGAGTCATGTGAACAACCCTTAGGCTCCCAAGCGAACGTGAGGCTCGTGAGCCTTCGTTCGTTTTTTTTTTCTTTCTAAAAATAGCGTTGTTGTATCTTGTGTATATGTGCGTCGGCTTGGGCGCTGCGATCGGGTATTGATTGCTTACTATACCGGTCCATTTACTAGGGGGACCGGTTTTACTTCTTCTTTGGCTTCTTTCCATCCTTCGCCAACAATAGACCCAAAATAGATTTTGGTGGTACCTCGTAGGTGTTTGTCAACAAATCGAATATAAATCGAACTTGATTGGCTTGAATTTCCTGGTGTTTGCGCTTCTGATGAAGAAATTTGACGATGGTGTGCTTGCGGCAGCTTCCTGCTTGCAAAATTTAATGAACTCGCTCAGAATGATACCATAACAGTCGATATTGCTAACAAGCGTGACTTTCTTATTCCCCGAACGTGTCGCCATACACATTTGAATGGGTGGTTTATTCGCGGATGTGTCTTTGCCGATGCACATTCGATAGGAGTACTGGCAGCCGCAGAGCTCCGCTAAGGTCTCATCTTTTCGATTTTTTTTCGTAATGGAGTCTACAGATGGTAGTGTAATGAAATTATTATTCATCATATTTAGTTTTGAAGATGTTGTTAAAATATGTTCGACATTATCTTCTAGGATTTTAATCTGTAGCAGTATGTCTAAATAGGATAATTAATTGAATATGTTATTATTTCTTACGTTTATATTTTCGAGCTTGACTACTATATTGGGTCTATCTTCTTCAACTGCTAATTTCAGTTGATTAAATGTTCTGTTAAAGTGGTCACTATATCGAATATTATTATTTAAGTTTTCTATTGCATTGTGCTTATTTTCATCTATCAATTTTTGGTTTTCCTCTATTTCTGTCATATCATCGTCGTCCCTTGTACCTGTTAGAAATTTTAATCCGCTTCCCAATATATTTATTAATCTTCTTTTGTGCCTAAGTGGTAGTACAGTTAAAAGTTTTGTTGTTACTCTATTTAGTTTATGTTCTAAGAATTTCTTATTTTCTAATTCTGTTTCTATATTTTGCGCTAAAATGTCTATTACATGCGAAATTTTATTAACAACTATTATGTGTATAATTTTAGAATACTTTTCTATAATTTCTACGTCGTCTAGCTTAATTTCTGCGTATTCGTTAGTGTTGCTGGCGTTGTTAGGGTTGATGTTAGTATTAGCAGTATTAGTATCAATTTGCTTTAAAAATCTTTTTCGTTTAATATTTTCTGGATGTACGCTTTGTAGGTTTAATTTTCTATATTTATCTATCCTTCCTCGTCTCTTTGATTGTATTCCTCTCTACCTTCATTTATTTTATATGTTATACGTTTCTTTGTTTCTTCCATTAGTTTCCGTAATTTTTCTTTGTCTACTTTCCCGTCGGCGACCTCAACTGGTTCGCAAATTATAGTTGAATGAAAAGAGTTATTATAAATTCGAGACTCTTATACATTTTCTCTTGGGGTGTTATTCTGGGTTCTTCTATCTCTAGAACTCTCATCTTTTCGCCTATTGAACTATGGAATCTCTCAATGACAGCATATCCGGTATGATTGGTTGGTTTTAAAAATTGTACTTCAGTTGTCTGTTCGTTCAAGAAATCTTTGATATTAACTGAGTTAAATCCATTGTCCATGATAAACTTCTTTGGTTGTCCCTTTAACGAAAAATAGAATCTTAATTTTTCTATTATATTTATGTGTTTACGTTCATCCAAGTATCATATAACTGCATGCTTGTAAAATGTATCTATAAATGTGTTTTGGGGACAGCAACCGTTTTGCTGACCACCGATTGACAAGCCCAAGAAGTGATTGAATTACGAAGAAAAACAAAACGCGTCGAAATGCGTGTGTATGGCTTGAAAATTTACGAACGAATGTTTTGTACCAGAGCGCCCTCGGGAATGTTTGCTGATTTCAAATGCCACTTAGCTCTCTCTTTTAACAGAGTGAGGTAAGCCGTGCTCCATGCCTTCCAGAATGACTTCTGTATTTGACAAACGACTTGCCAATGCCTCAAATGGTTCGGGTTTATGCTGGATAGGTCTAGCTCCGCAACTCCTGTCAGCATTCCACCAGTCAAGAAGTGCCCTGGAGTTAAACAAGAGATCTAAGTTCTTCAAAATTGAGCACCGAACGAACCATCGAGCGACGAAGATGATGTTTTGCTAACTTGATCGAAGCCACCCAGAGGCCACCGAAGTGCGGCGATCTCGGAGGAATGAAGCGCCAATTTATCCCCTCATTGAGACCATGCTTGTCCACCTCATTTTGATGCCCTTCAGTCAACATCAAATCGCGAAGTTGCTTCAGTTTTTTCTTGGCGCCAACGAAATTTGTCGCGTTGTCCAACTAAATTACCCGAGGCCGTCCACGCAAGCTTACGAAATGTCTCATCGCCGTTAAGAACGAAGAAGTTGCCAAATCCTTCACCAGCTCCAACTGCACAGCTTTCGTAGCGAAGCATACGAATAGATACATGTAACACTTTACCAGTTGCCTATTGCGCACATCCGACTTGTAAAGGTAGAGCCCACATATCCACGCCTGTTGTGTAAAACGGAGGCAGGGGCCTCACGCGCTCTGCTGGCAAAGTACCTATTATATGTTGCATCAACGCCGGTTTTGCACGAAAACGTCGTATACACTTGTTTACAACTTTAGCCACAGCCTTCCGTCCGCCTTTCTAAACAGGTTTAGAAATGCGATTTTGCTAGAGCGACCGATTTTCCCTTTAGCCTCCAACTCGCTGAGTAGCTGCCCTTTGTACCATCCGATTTATTACATTGGTCCCAGCTTCTATCTCCTCCACTGTAAGCTTAGACGATGACCATCGGTGGGTCTTTGAAAGCGACATATGTAAGCGTATACCCTTTGCGTCGATCGAGGGAAATGAATGCTGCTTACTGTATTCAGTTCTGTACATAATTGCTTCAAAGTAGAATGTAACGACTGTGGCACACTTTCATCCCAGTAGAAGTCGCACCATACTATCCACGAGCCAAGATGGAATTTCTGCCTGCCGCATCGCCCGAATGGCCAAAAATGCCGCCGGCTTTGTACTATAGGTCACAGGGTCCAATGGATAAATTTTTAAGGCGTCATCAGGGTGCTCCCACCATACGACACACTGCAAAAAAGAATCCAGCTATTCCACCCGCACCAGCGATATATCTTGCATATGTCCGCGGTGATGGCAATACTGTTCGATCGAAAGCGCAAAAGTGTCTCAACTAACTTCGTCTGTATTACGGGACCTGCCATCAGCATATCGCTCAGTGAATAAACTGTAGACATTGTGGATGATGCGTCAAACACCAGATGTAATTTAGTCGTAGTGCTGTCAGCTTTCAAAACGCAGTGATGCGGTAAGGAATAAGATGCTATGCCAGTTGGAACCGAATTAATAAGGGTCATGTGCTTAAGGTCACTGTATTTTTTAATGCATGCTGAATATTTTTGCTTTAATTGAGGCTGTTTAAAGAATTTTTTCTCTAATGTTCTGAGCCGATTTACTGCTCGTGTGTACGAATCGCCTAGAGCACTCAAGTTAACCTTTATTGGCAACCGGAAGGTATACTCACCAGTATCCAATCGGCGAAAGCTACTAAGAGAATTGTTCTCATAATCTAAGTCTTCTTTCTATCTCTTGATGCCCAGTTGAGTGCGTCCTTCAACCTCCCAAAAGTGCGTCACTAGGTCGTGTAAAGCAGAATCAGAATCATGATCCAACGAATCGGCACGGCCAACTGCGCAAAAAGAAACTTGCTTCACTGGACGACTAACATTTCCAAAGACGATCCAACCTAATTTGGTTTTCTGAAGAGTTGGAATACTTGGACCCAGTCGTAGCTGTCCCACGCACAACAGGTCAAAGAATAAGCTGGCACCGATAAGCATGTCGATTCCCTGTGGCCGATCAAACGCGGAGTCGGTGAGTGTTATATTCGCTGGTATATTCCACTGAAGTGGCAAGTTTGCTTCAGGTTGATTAGAAATAATTGTAGGAACAACGACAGTTGAAAAAGAGGTACTCTAATTTCCATCGGCTGATTGCAATGATATCATAATGTTGTCTTTCGCAATTATGTCCGACTGACCGAAGCCCGAAATAATAGTTTTGATTTGCATTTTTTGACTTTCAACCGATTAGCTGGGCTAGGCAATGAAGTTGCCAAGCGGAGTCAAGCAATGCTCTGCATGGAAATAAAATTCCCTTCCGACCTTTGACCATAACCACAGCAGTGGCGAGAATAATGACAGTATTCGTGGCATGGTTGCTGTTAAGCAATGTAGCAGGCTTGGAGTTAAAAGCACCTTTGGCTTCGGGGCCAACCGGGCTTTCGATTCTTTCTTGAACCTGCTGGCTTAAATGAAGCAATGAATGGTGCCTGGCAGAACACGACCTGCAGCAACTTGGCTTGCAGTCTTTTACGAAATGGCCCTTGCCCAAGCAATTGATGCATAAAATTATATAATATGATAAATTATGAAACAGTGGACAAATTACGATGACATGATCGGCTTGACAAAATATGTATCGCTTAGTAGAACTTGTGGTCACGAACGATTTCTTAGCTGATCATTTTTTAGAATTCACCTGGCTGCCTAGAGTACGTAATGCTAAGGCCAATTTCACATTCTCCAACATCCGGGCTCGAAGAAAGTTGTCATTAATTCCCATGATGGTAGACCATGTACAGGTAATTCCTCTTTCCACTTTGCCTGCGTAGCGCCATCGGCCTTTTTGTCAATCAAATGGATGAGAAATCCATCAAGTATTTTCTTTTTCGTCGCGATAGTGCTTAACGCTCGAAAATGCGCGCTGCTCTTGTCAATAATCCGTCGCAAGTCAGCTGCCGAATTCTCAGCCATGCTTTTTAAGCCAAATAGCTAGCTAATATGCGCCTGAAAGTGAATGCCTTTAATATCATATAGCCTTTTCAATAAAGTTACCGTTTTTTCTTAATTTTTGTGAAAAATCTCCAAAGACCGAATTGTATCCAGAGCTGTGCCAGTCAAACTCGATCTCAAATGGCGGAACTTTTCGATGCTGCTCAAAGTTGGCTCCTTGTCAACAATGACCTGGAAAAATTACTAAAAGTCTGGCCAGTCAGTGACTGCACCACTGAACACAGGCAGTTCTAACGCCGGAAAACGCCTCCTAACTGCTGACATGCCAGAGGCTACCAAATGTTCAACACTAGTAGACGTGGGCAAATCTTGCATGGATCGGCATCTGGTCATGGAAGCCTTTGCCATAATGAATGCTTCCATAAATCCGATGCTGACATCGCTATTCATCTCACCTACGCAGACTTGTTCCAGCTGCGTTTGGTTGTCTTCGAATTGAGACTGAAACTTCTCGAGCTGTTCCAGTTTGACAGCTATGATGGACTCATCCAAGTCCCGTAATTTGCTTTCACTGACTTTTCCGCTTAAGGTATTCACACTTCTAATATACCGTTTCCACGAATTCGGATTTCTGACCTATATTTGCCTTTGACACTGTGATTTGAATGTCCAAACTGCACACATTAGCAAAATGCAATCGAGCGATTGATGAAGAGAATGAGAACGTACACAAGTGAAACTGTTGCGACGAGCGGTGATGATGTAGCGGACGCACAACAACAATGCCATCCAATTCGCACGAGTGTTGTTGTTGTTGTCACCAAACGACCCAAGCGGGACAATGCAGAGCAATAACGGCATTTACCGTTGCTGCTTGCATAAATAGTATACAGAAAAAAAATAAATTAGTAAATTAAACGCGAAATAATGAAATTAACGATTAAATCTCCGATATTTGCATATATAGTTTTGCCAATATCACGTCGGGGTCACCAACGTTTTGAGGACAGCAAGCTGACCGCTGATTGACAACCCCACGAAATGATTGAATTACGAAGAAAAACAAAACGCGCCGAAATGCGTGTGTATAGCTTGTCAACTTACTAACAACTGTAATATATTTTAGCAAAAGAGAGTACAACAGAGTTGATAGTTTTAGAACAAGATAGTGAGGGGATAATAGCGGCAGTTGAACTGCATTAGCCGTACCAGTCGAGTCAAAAGTTTAATGAGTAAAAATCAACTCTCTTTCTTTGTTTATATAGACAATTCCACTGAAATGTTCAACATTCCTAATATACGGAAGCAAAACATAGCTCATAACTACTCAGGCATTCGTAAATAGATACCTACGGATCATTCTGGGAACATTCTGGCCCTACAGAATCTCCAAGTATGATCTTCTGAACTGCTGTAGCGAGGAACCCATATACATAAAACTCTACGCCTCAAGTGGAAGTGGATCGGGCACGCTCTAAGGAAACCACATAATACTATCACTGGCCTAAACAACCAACACCTCGGTGTGAGCGCATGTGTTTTTTCAAGTGAACAATATTATTAATGTATAACACATTAAATATATTTCGCACATTAGGTGAAAAAAAAGTAAAACCGTCAATAAATAACAGCGAAGAGACGCTTACGAATATTTATATTCATCGCTACAAGTAAAATAAAAAGCTAAAAAAAAACTAAGAGAAGAAAGGTGTAACCAAAACTGAAAATGAACTGAACTCACGATCAGTCACGAAAGCCTCTGGTTCTGAATAAGGCTAATACTAATTTATCTTACGCTCATCTGTTGGTGTGTTCACAACAAAAGCAACAACAACTATACCAAACATCATGGCTGTCTCCTCAATGTCCATAGTGAGTACAACAACAACATCAAGTAGACAATATGATACACGAAACATAAACAAAGCCAACACACAAGATTCCAGCCTAAAAAGAAACAGGAGCAAACAATCTTCCAATAACAGTGCTGAACAAAACAACACAAGCAAAACCAAAAGAAATAAACAATGTAACTAAGGCTAAGTGCACCAATCACAACCAATACGTTCGCTCTCCTATCTCAAGACGATGACAATCAAGCGAACAGTAGTGCGGAAAGTATCAAATCGGTTAGTCTACCGCCAATATATGTTCAAGACGTCGAAGAAATTAGCGTTCTTACCAATGCTCTAAAAAATTTAACTAAATATAATTACATTTTAAAAACTCTACAGAATAATGAGGTGCGAATACAAACAAAAGATTCTACTAGTTATTCTACAGTTATTAAGATGCTGCAAGAACACAGAACGAAATACTACACGTTCAAACCGAAAGAAGAACGTGAATTTAAAGTAGTGCTCAGGAATACGCCACACGCCACTGACATTAATGAAATAAAAAATAAACTTCTCGACCCAGGGCATAAAGTCATAAACATCCACAATGTCATGACAGCATTGATATTGCCCTAATCTTAAGACACATTGCACAAACAAATACTTTATACAAGTTAGAGCGTACAAACTATATACTATTAACCACCCCGATGGCAGAGCGTATAATCATTAAACATTGTAAGAGTACGATGAGCTTGAGTCTTATCAGCATAACTACATACAAGCAACGAACATTCAAACTAATGATCTCATAGGACTCTCATGATATCTGCTGTATATAGTCAACCAAAGCATAATATTACAGTAACAGAATATAAGAACTTCCTCAACTCTCTTGGACAACGCTTCATTGCAGCCGGTGATTACAACGCGAAACACACTATGTGGGGATCGAGACTAACGAACAAAAAAGGCAAAAATCTCCTCAGCGCTATGCAGTTCACAAACTCTAAACACTTGAGTACAGGCGAACCAACAAATTGGCCAACAGACACTAATAAAACACCTGACTTGATAGATTTTTTTTTTCATCACAAAGAACTTTGACATTCGGAAATGTAAAATCTTATCACGATTTGAACTCTCGTCAGACCACAACCCTATAGAATTAATATATGACTCGCACGTTACGCCTACACATGCAAACAGACTTTTTTACAACAACAGAACTGACTGGAATACTTATAAGGAATACATTGACATTAATTTAATGACCGACATCCCTCTTAAATCATATGAGGACATCGAGTCTGCGAATAGTATTCCTGAATGACACCATTATGAAAGCAGTCATACAATCGACACCAAAAAAGAAGCAGCAAAATTGGACATTCTACACACAACCTCAACTACGACGACTATTAAATAAAAAATGTAAACTACGGAAAACCTGGTCAACCACAATATCTCCTAACACAAAAAGACAGTACAACAAGGCAACTAAAGAGGTTAAAAAATGATTCAGGTATTAAAAAACAAATAATTAACATCATATCCCAAGAGCTTAACACCAACGAGTCAAACTGACTACTCCTTATGGAAAGCTACTAAAGGATGGACAAATAAAAGTAATCATCAGGCTCCTCTAAAAATGGAAAACGGGTTATGGGAAAAGACGAACTTGGACAAAGCTAAAGTATTAGCGGATTATTTCAGAAGGGTTTTTACAGAAGTCGCCACCAACTCAAATGATCCACAGCTGAACACAGATATTAGCAGAGGTTCAGAACATATAAAACATGAAAAGACCACCATAGGAGAAATAAGAAAATGTATTAATAATGACTAAAAGAAAAAAAGGTCCCCTGGATATGACAAAATAAATGGGAAACTCCTGAGAGAACTACCTGTAAAAGCTAAAGAATATCTAAGAAACATCTTTAACGCTATGTTCAGACTAAACTAAACTATTTTCCGAGAGTCTGGAAAGTAGCTGAGATTATTCCGATCCCGAAACCAGGCAAAGACGCATCTAAAGCAGAGTCTTATAGACCAATCAGTCTACTCCCTGTAATCTCAAAAATCTTGGAAAAGATATTAAGAAGTAGACTATTGCCACTACTAGACCGCAGGCACATCATTCCAAATCACCAATTTGGCTTCCGAAGAAGTCACTCAACGATACAACAAGTGCACAGAGTTACGCACTTACGGATAATAAATTTTGTATTGGTCTCTTCTTGGACGTGGAAAAAGCTTTTGACAAGTTTTGGCATAAAGGACTCAAAGGAAAACTTAACAATATATTCCCTCAAAACATGGCACATCTATTAACATCATATATCACAGGTAGATACTTCTTAGTTAAATACTCAGACGAATACTCAACCATTAGAGAAATAAATTCAGGAGTTCCACAGGGAAGTGTGCTAGGACCTTTATTATATACCCTATACACAGCAGACATACCATATCACACTCACAATTCGTCGATGATTGCAACTTTCGCCGATGACACAATACTCCTAAGTGCTCATAAAAACATAAATACTGCCACATCCATGTTGCAAGTAGACTTTAATAAAACACTTGACTGGCTTAGAAAGTGGCATATTAAAATAAACAAAAACAAAACAGTACAAGATATATACACTACTAAGACTAGATTCACACCAATCCATATAAATATTGACGGAGACGACGTAATCATTCAAAAAGAAGCCAAATACTTAGTATTATATATTGACAGTAAACTAAACTGGAAACACCATATACAAAAAAAACTTGATCAAATCAAAATGAAAGTAAGACAATTGCACTGGCTGCTCAAACCAAATACAAACATTTCACTTGAAAACAAGCTCCTAATCTATAGGACAATTATTAAACCAATTTGGACATATGGAGCCGAAATATGGGGAGTTGCCAAAAAATCAAATATAAAGTTAATCCAGAGGCAACAGTCAAAAATTATTCGCACCATCACCAAAGCCCAATGGTATATCACCAACACGGACCTTCATCGAGACCTAAGAATTGCGACAGTAGATGAGGAAATAATCAATCTACGGAGAAAATACCAAACCAAACTTTCCCAGCATTCGAACGATAGTGTGAATACATTACCATTAGATGAACTAACTCGGCAACGTAGACCAAAAAGGGTGAGACCAGTGGACTTCACATAACACATTACTTCCAATTAATAATTTTAATTGGGGTTATCTTTAATTGTTTATTTATTGTTAAAATACATGTATTGTGAAATTCCAGTCACAACACGACTTTACAAACTGATTGTAAAATTGAAATTCACCCACTTGTCCTAAATTTGTACAATAGTCGATTTATTTTTCTATAATAGACAATGTACTCTTCTTTTGGGAGCTAAAAAAAAAAAACAGACCACTCCAACACCCCTTTGATCATTTTGGGTGACTTCAACGGCTGACACTCCACCTGGGGCTCCCCCCAAGATAATAAAAAAGGAAACATTTTATCAAAATATATTCAACGATCCAAACTAATCATTCTCAACGATAAGTCCGCAACCCACTGTACAACCCATAATACCTTCACCCACATAGACTTATCCCTCTGCTCACCACAACTGTACCCATACATAAAATGGGAAATGTTCGACAACCTTTGCAGGAGTGATCATTTCCCAATTTTAATAACGGTTTTCCCCCTTCCCCCTCCAAACATCTTTAGCCACCAATATTTTCAAACAAAGGAAGCCAACCGGAGTTTATTTTAAAAACTATCTAATGAAATTAACCACAAAATTCCAATGAGCTCGAATATAAACAATGAACCTAAACAAAATCATCTTGCAAGGTGCATGCTTTTCCATACCGCAAACATCAAACCAAAAACTTCCAAACAAAGTTCCATGGTGGAACAAAACACTCACAGAACTTCGGTTAAACAAAGTTAATACAATACATAGAAAATTTTCAAATTTACTTCCTAAAACTCTAACCTAATTTTTTTTCTAGTTGTTTGAATCTTTATTTTTATTATATGCAATGAACTCTAAGTTGAATCTTAGCTTTAGTTTAATTTTGAATGTCTGTTTGTCTGTAGCCATATATGTAGTACTTAAGCATTAGCTTAGGTCTATGTAAAAAAAAATAGTTATATAATATTTTTTATACACTTTATTTATATTTATTATACACTTTTACAATTAAAATTTTTCAAAATAAGCCAAACATTTGAAACAAAACAAAATACATGTTCCTGATTCCATATATGCTAAATTTCCAGTGTAAACACCAGTTTCGGCATTATGTATTTACAGCTCGGAATCGTGATGCTGAGGTCCAGTGGAAACACGCTATTATATTCTTAGTCTCTTTCATTCGGCAACTTAGAATTCGATATTCGAATTGTGCGCAGACTAAAAATCCCTTGGTATGTGCCCATAAATTAGAAGAGGTAGTGAGCTATAAAAGTTGTCAAAGTAAATAACAGTGTTTTGATAAGTTCTGTGAAATTACAATAGTAGGGCAGGAAATAGAGGAATACGAACAGGTAGTCCAGGGAAGATTGAAAGGGAAAAATGAAGAAATTGTGGAGTGGATAAGTGTGGGGGGAGCAACTGGAATTGGAGCGGGATAGGATGATTGGGTAGGTATAGAAGATATTACAGAAGACTAAGTGGTTAAAGGTTGGTGAGATGTAGAAAGAGGTGGAGAGAAATGAAACGAAGAGTGGTGAGGAGTCATAAAAGAAATAAGTGGCGTTGTGGAATTCGCAAAATTATGCGGACATGACGGCGATAGTTGGACTGGAGTAGGAGTAGTAGGAGCCGTGTCGAAAGAATACTCCTTAAAATTTTTTTCCCCAGCGTCAAACTCTGAAGCGAGCTCAGTGAATAACTTATTTAATTAATGGTACTTATAACACATAGGTAAGTACGTCAATGGGAAGTCACGCTGCCCTTTGAATCAAATGGAGCAAGACCACCGAATGCCATCACATGAAGGTGGGCGATTTTTTCGCAGATCCAACAAGAGACTCTCTAACCAAGTTCAAATTTGGGTAATACAGGGCTCAGCCAACGCCCACTGAATCAACCGTTGGGTGATAACCGCACTAGTAAACGAACCACCGTATGGAAAATAGTTCAAAAAAGAAGCTGTCGGGTCCACAGAAAGCTTCCATATCAGACGCAATAATTGTAAAGAAGAGTGGTGACATATTTTACGCAGTAAAGCTGCTGATCCAAACACAAAAAATCAGACCGAAATAATCTGGGTGACGATGTCGAGGTGATGGCCATGACGGAGATGTCAAGGTAGCGATATAGACGAAATAACCAACAAGTGTTCACTGCTTTGCGGGCTACCTCCTGTGCAGACATCTTTTATTCAGATGCCAAAGTCCCGCTGCGGAATGAGGTTGGCTCCATGCCAATTGCCACTATTAATGTACCAAGCGAGACAGCCAGGAAATTTATCAAAGCTCGAAAAGTCAGCATCGAATGTGTGGTGTATCGCAGAGGCGCGCCGCAGGCGGACCAGAGTTACCCTGTACCAGGAGGTAGTGGTTAATCAAACCAGCTGCGCTTTTGCCAATATGAGCAAAAAAGTAAATTAATTTTGCCTTCGCGACGCTACAACAAAGCGTGTGACATTTACTACTCAACGCCGATCTTGCATATCCATTGGCATGCATGTCGCTGAGGCTTGGCTCTAATATTTTATATAGATATATACGTTATGTTCCTCAATTATGAATAATAATATGCTTCCATAAATGAAACTGCTCATTTATATATGTTATTCGATTTTTTTTTTTTGCAAGGGAAGCGAGGTAGTCGAGGTGACGACGTTTTGTTGTGAAACATCTTTCGATGGAATGATATTTTACATGTGCTCGTGAGTGTTAAGCACACTTACACATTGTTTTCCTTATATTTTTTTCGTGGGTTTCGTTAATTGATGCACATTTACAAACTTTTCACTGGTCCAGGCGCTGGTAAAAAATTTGTCATTACTCATAATGGAAATTTATAACACGGCTATTGTAATGCTTATATAACTTACGCTACTCCTGGTAAAGCTGCTATGTCAATTTGATAGGACAACAATTCCTTGTGCACTTATAATTTCAATTTTAAATTGCCTCTGCCATCTGAAATAGCGCATTTGTATAGATCTCTTTTTAGATATGTACAAGTATCAATCATGAATAAAATAAGCTACTCTACTCTCTACAGCCACTGATTCAATTACAAGATTTAAAAATCATGAACAAAGTGCTAATTTTAGAGTAAAGTTACATAAGAAGTTAGTTACAGATACTGGTGGTTTACCATACGAAATTACATTTGTAAAAGTCATCACAACAAATGCTGATATATCAGATGGCTTATGTAATGGTACCAATAGAAAATTAGTGCATTTAGATTTTGATACAAACAACATTGTAGTTAGTTGGTTGAAGTTTTGTGGTTTTAACAACGACTGGTTGGAAGAAAAGCAAAAAAGTGACTCAGTTAGCTGTAGAAAGTGGAGTTAGTAGTCTTGCTGTGCCTATTGAACTACGAACTGCGAACATTCCATTGGCACCACTAATTTCGACTTGCGCTATCTATTACAATACATAAATTGACATAAATAAGACACACCTTACATTTCCTGGATCCAGTTACTAAAAACTATTACCTTTCGAAACGTTGATAAGATATGAAGAATAAATTACCCTTAATAATTTCAATTGCATTTCTTATTATAAACGGCAAAATGTTCGTTCAGATGGAGTCGCAATATATAGTAGAAGTGAAGACGCGGCTCATATTTGTACAGAAAATATGGGAATGCTTTTGTCCAACATTAATGGGTTGAGTACTAAGCACTCATCAGTTGATGATATTTGTTTAGTTATATGTAAAATAGGAAACGATTTTGCAATAGTTATTATAGCTGTTTATATATATATAATCAAAAGATTGAGGATATTATATTTCATTCATCGATCATTGTTGAATATACCAAGGGAGGTTCTAAATTACTTAAATAAAATATTCATAACCTATTGGCTGGAGACTACAACGTCAACTTCAATTTAAAAAAAAAATTAGAAGAAGAATTAATATCCTTTTTATCAGATATATTTTAGTTATCTATTAATAACGATTCAGAGCAATTCGCAACATATTACTGCACTATCATTGACGCTGTTTAGATACTTGGACATAATTTAATCTCAAGCCTACACGTCTTATTATAGTTACCAGCCATTAATTACCATGGTACAATATGATAAGATTTAAAAAGTTGATTGGCTTGCAATAGAAGTTGACAAGTAGAAATCGTAACATAACGAAAGGGCATTACATAAGTAAAGTAAGGGATCGCAAAAAATGAACAATCTCCGCAGTTCTCCGATTTGTAACTTTAAGTCACACATCAAGAAATGAGAGTAAGTTTAATGTCACAAAAAAATCATTGTAATTTATATGTAAAAATTCGTAAGGAACTTCGTTCTTGACGGTGGTCTCCCGACCGCACACGCTTTTTTTTTATTTTCTAATAATAAGGGAGGACAAGGAAAGAAGACAGCGAATTTCCAAGTGATAGTGAGAGAAAACCAAAATTCAAGCCGCTGCACTAACCTGAATATAAGAAAAAAATATATTTGCCTACGTTCACGCAACAACAAAATCTAGACCATTTGTTTATTTGCCTATTACAAGGAAATGAGAGGAAAGAACACAACACAAAGTAAGGTTGACGAAATTTGCTTTGCGCGTTTGAGACTCGAACTTCACTGTTTTCGTTTATATCTACTGTGCGTATTCCTCGCACAGTCAAACATCCAAATGTCGAATTACCATAATGTATAACAAAAGTCTGAGTTATGGGGATATTCCAGTTATGGAAGACATATTGTATTAATTTCGCGCTATAAACGCATTCAATTCGAGTCATTGATATATGGAATGGATATTCGACTTATAAAAGTTCAACCTATGGAAATTCGACGGTGGTTAGAAATTTCACTTGGGTTTCTTTGGCTGTTCAATGAATATGCATTCACTGTACTTGCTCTTGAAATGGATTTTGTTTTCTACCACAACCGAAAATTTACTTCAAGAAGTTGAAGTCAAAAATCAAAACGTGCCATTGTGTGAGTGACCTTGTTATGTAGGTTTGGGGTTGTGTATGAGATTGTGTTGTTTTATTGTCTTTCTTGCTTGCGAAATGTGATAAGTTTGAGTATGTTGTGTAGGTATAGTGCATGTATAAGATTGTATTAGTTTCGTATCGCGTGTATCACTCCAAATATTTTTTTACGATTTTGCTTGGTGATCTGGTATTTTCATTTTATTACAGTGGATACTAAATCGGCGCAGGCCACTCGAAGCTCGGGTGTCAAGCGCATGTTTTGTTCCTGTGTGCGTGTTGTGGGCAGTTGTTTGTATTGATTTTGTTTTTCGGTATATATCACTTGGACATTTTGTGTGTTCTTTCGTTGTCTTATATTCGGAAAATAATAAGTTGCATTTTTCAACAAATATCATTTATTTTTATTTTTTTTTTATTTTTTATTTTATTTTACAAGAACAAAAACTCAGTTGGTAATTCGCACCAAAGATTTAGAAGAGGGTCAAGGGAAAATGAGGAATTTTTATTCACGCACGTACCTCACTTCACATCGCAGTCAATTATTAATTGGATACAAATTTCAAAAACAAAAATAATATTCCTCACTCATTAAAAGTCCCACCAAACCAATACAAGTAGGTGGTGGGAATTGCAAAAACAAAAATCATGTTCCTCATTCTTTAAAAAATGGCGATAAACTAAAACATTTACCTTTTTCGTTATCATTCCCACAACAATATCAATACAATAAAAATAAAAATGGGTGACGGCAATTAAAACAACCAAAACAAAGGCGATATACAGATATTCCTTTTCACTCTAATACGCCCTAACTGCTTGACTGAGTTGACGCTTAACCAGGCAAACAGAAATGTTTAAAGGTATTTTTGTGTTGGTATCAACACACTGTGCAAAAAAGTACATCGACTTAAGCTCGAATGTTGACACCAAAGATTATTCATTCATATAGATGTTACATTTCTCTCAAAGCTTCTTGAACTTTTTTCAAATAAGTAGAAGCTATGCGAATATATTACTTTTCTGCTATTAACATCGAAGTAGCAGCGCAGGCCGCTAACTACTGAACTGAAGTATCTAGGCAAACAGAAATTTTAGAAGGTGGGGGCCTGTTGCGAAACCGAAGCAAGCGCTGTTTCCCCTTCTTGAAGTGTCTTCCACAATTTGGTGTTCTTTGCTCGAATTAGCGTGAAAAGGAGTTTCTGTATATCACCTTTGTTGTGGTTTTTTTTAATTGCCGTCACTCATTTATATTTATTTATTTAATAAAATTAATAAGGCTTAAAAAGCTAAGAGTAACCGGGGGAGTGAGTTTGATGTGTCCTAATCTGAGTTTAAGGATTTTAATTTGGTCATTTCGATTGACTTTTATTTGTGTTAGTCTCCTTAAGTAGTCATCTGTATTTAGGGAGTTTGTGTTGATGTGTTGGTAACATTTATTGCATTTGGTAATGTTGTTTTTGAGGTTGTCTGATAAATTACTTATTAGATATTTGTTCATGTCTGTTGGGTTGGTGTTCTGGGTTAGGATGTGGGGTGTGTGTAGGGTGGCTTTGGCTGTTTTGTCTGCCAGCTCGTTGTCTTTTATATTAGAGTGGCCTGGGACCCATAAAATTTCAATTCTTGGGGAGGCGTTTATGAGGAGGGTTCTTATGGTGTAGGTCTGCGTATTGTGGTTGTTAATGTTACAAATTGCGTCTATTGCCAAGAGTGACTTCGTGCAAATAATGAAGTCTTGTTTTTTCTTTATAATAAGCTTTTTTGCTTCGAGGATGGCTATTGCTTCTGTGGAGAAGATTGAGGAGTATTGTGGTAGGATGATATGTAGGAGTGCGAATGTTTCGGTTGTGATGGCGTAGGTTGCAATATTATTTCGGTATAGATGAAGGTGTGGTTCTTAAGTTTTGATATAATTCAGTGGAAGCGTTGTGTGTAGATGGTGGGGGGTAATAGTTTTCTTGTACATTAGGAGTGTTGTGTTTATTAGGGAGTCGGGGAGAAGCCAAGCGGGTTTGGTGTCTAGTGGTTTTTGGTGGAGTTATGGTATGTTGTTGTGCTTGCAAGTATTTATTATTCATTTTAAGGCCGTTGTGAGTTTAGGAGTTTTGTGTGATGAGTGTTGTTTTATATATTTGCTAATAGGGGTAGAGTTTAGAAGTGTTTTGTACATTTTAGATAAATGTAGTCCCTTTTTGTTTCGATTGTAGGTGTGTTAGTTTCATATAGCATGTTGTTGATGTGTGTGGAGCGCAGCGTTCCTAAAGAAAGCCGGATTTCCGCATTAAGTGGGGGTTTTAGTTTATTAAGGGTAGATTTTTGCGTGTGCCCATATATGAATAGGGCATAATCAATTTTTGGGATTAATGTGGCTTTGGTTATGTTTAAGAGTATGTGTGTATGTTGTAGTTGAATTTCTGGTCAAGCATTTTATTATATTGAGTTTTTTATTTAATACAGGTATAAGTGTTTTGATGTGTGTCCCACTTGTACTTGTTGGTAATGGTTAGGCCGAGGATTCTGAATGCGGAGGTTATCGAGATTTGCATGTTGTTGCTTGAGATGTTGCACGTGAAATTGTGTTTGTGGCATAGATGTAAGTGTTGGCATTTTTGCAATGATAAGTATGCACCCGAGTAGGTGCACCAGCTTTGTATGTTTTGGAAAATATTGTCTAAGTTGTAGTTGATACTTTTATTTCTATTGAAATTGATAATTAGAAAGAAGTATTCTGCAAACGCACTAAAGGGGATTTCTCTGTTTAAGCTAATTATAGTGGCTAATTTGTTATAGGCTATAAGAAACAGTATAACGGATATTGGTGATCCCTGTGGGATGCCGTTTTCAAGGGGGTACGTCTTAGTGGTTTGATTCCCAACTCATACTGATTTTCCTGTTTGACATAAAGTTTTGTGTGTAGTTGATAATTTTTGGCACAATCTTCCAGCAGACCCGGTCTGCGTGAAATGCGCTGGCAAGCACAAGACTATTGACTGCAAATTAATAAGTGCAGATCAAATTAAATGCGCTCTTTGTGGCGGCTCACACACAGCCAACTATAAGGGATGTGACGTATACAAACATCTAAAAATTAAAAGATTTCCCTCACTAAAAGAGAAAGACAATAAAAAAGATGACCATCTGGTAGTAGAACAGACATCAAACAAAGTCAAAATTGGAATAACGTACGCCCAAACAGCAGCCAGTAACCGTAGAAACCCCACAAATCAGGTACAACCTCAACAAAAAGATGAGTAACACAACAAAACAGAAACCAACAAAAAAAGAGACTAGTGAAAACACAGAAAAAAAAAAACCGAAATTTCATAAGATTTAGCGGAAATAAAAGATATAATAAAACAACTAGCGCAACAAATATACAACTATACAACTAAAACTAAATTCACACCACCTCGTATAACGATTGACGGAGCTGGCGTAAAAATTGAAAATGTAGTCAAATACCTAGGATTATATATTGACAACAAACTCAACTGGAAATACCATATACTTAAAAAATGGGATCAAATCAAGCTGAGGATTAGTCAATTATATTGGCTGCTCAAATCAAGGTTAACATTAGAAAACAAAATACTGATCTACAAAGCCATTATTGTTCTTCGTTGTATCTTGTGTCAAAAAAGTCAAGTGAAGGATAAAATAAATTAAATAAGGAAATTCCTTTTGCTATAAACTCAGTTAAAAATAAAATTAAAAATAAGAACGGGTAAAATTAAGCGCCATTCGGTTCGCCGCGCTGCGGCAAATGCATTAAAAATGGTAAAAATTCGGAATCTTTGCGACGTTTCGGGTGTTAGCAAATCTAACAGAGATGACTCAATTCTATCTGACTCCGAGTTGCGGCGGGTTCCTAATGATACCTCATGGCAACTGTACATCAACTACGACAGCAACAACAACAACAACATCAAATGTCTCCAAGTATATAGTGACGCATTCAAGCGCCTTACCTGAAATGTGCTCGTTCGTTGATTTGCAGGGTCATTTTTTGACTGGCGCTGCCCCGGTGCCAGCTGTTTCTTTTAGCACGGTTCCGACTCCTAGCACAACTGCGACTCCTTGTGCTCAGGTGTGTTGGCAGATGGCTGAGTCAAAAAGGCCACCCAGTCCACTATCCCGTCATGGTAGGGCAAAGAAGGGGAAAAAGAGGTCAGCCCAAACCCAGAAGCTCTGCTATCTGACGCTGGGAATGAGGATGAGACCACTAAAACACTTGCCGAATCCAAGAAAATGGTCCTTGACGCTGATGCTCTGCTTGAAGGAATTGAAACTGAAACCACTCGCAGAACTAGAAAACCACCGCCTATCAACATTGATAATGTGAGCAATGCTCACCTTTTGGTACAGGAGATGCCTATGGTCTCCAGACAAAACAGTTCCTCGCTTAAAGTTATGGGAAATGATACTGTAAGGGTCTATACTGAGGATTCTGAATCGTGTCGTATTCTTGTTTGTTACCTTAAAGAGCGTAACATTAAACACCACACATACCAGATTAACTAGGATAAAGCTTTCAAGGAAGTTGTTCGCAACCTGGCCGGCACCACACCCCACATTGTGATCAAGGAAGCGTTTTATACCAAAGGCCACAATGTCACCGGTGTGTTTAATCCCAACCCCCGCAAATTAATCACTAAGGTTAATGGAGCAGACACTGAAAAGGTGGTACCAAACAACTTCTTCTTCATCAACATTGCCAAAGCCCCTAGCAATAAGGAGGCTCTGAAAATTCAGCATATAGGCAGGCAACGTGTCCTGGTGGAAATTCCATAAAAGAACCTGACTGTAATTCAGTGCTATAGATGCTTTGGATTTGGGCACACCAAAAATTACTGTCTGCGACAGTTGATTTGTGGAAAATTTGGGCAAAACCAAATCACCATCCAATGTTTGGATAATTTGCTGCATAATTTGCGGTGAGAAACATGCTGCTTTGAGTAAGGACTGCCGAGATTTCAGAAAAAAATTAAAGAGTGTAAAACCCAATATATCAATTTCGGCGTGTGGCAACAACAGGGAAGATTTTATGAGAAGAGTGAGTTACGTCCCGGCGGTAATGGTCAAGGGAGACACGTCATATGCAGACACACTACCTGCTGGTTTGCATATAACTAATCCTCTGAAGAGATCTTGCAATGTTAACAACAGAGCTGTTCATCTACAGCAATCGCCACAGACCCCTGACAGCTTTAGCAGGTTAGATGCTGCAATAACAGTCATCACAGCTAAAGTTCACACAATTACATTAATGTTTAATGAACTGCAGGAGAACAATCAGTTCCTCAAACAATTATGCCTCAATTTCATGAATGACCGTAAATGATGCCCCGTCCACTCACTGCTCATCACTGAGACATGGCTGCAAACTGGAGTCCAGATCTTTATACCTGGCTACAACATTCACAAGGCTGACCATCCCAGCACCAGGCATAGAGGAGGAGCGGCTGTGCTTATTAAGCAAGAAATCTGCTATTCTTTACAAGAGCCAGTGAAAACAGCGAAGTTACAGATGGCCGCCATCCAAATTTCAACCAGTAGGGGCGAGTTAATAGTCTCTGCATTATATCTACCTCCGCATCTTAATTAGTCATCTGTAGACTTCGAAGAACTTTTAAACAATCTTGGAAGAATATTCCTCATAGGTGGAGACTTTAACGCCAAAAGCAGATTCTGGGGTAACTTTAAATCGGATACAAGGGGTAGCCGCTTACAGGAAGTTGTGCAAAACTCAACAGCTCAAATCCTGGCAACTGGTCAACCGATCCATTTCCCGTACGCCCAAAAGCACACACCCAGCGCTATTGATTTCTTCATTTATAATGGGCTGCGTTCGGAAGAGTTATCTATCAGGACTGAATATCAACTCTCCTCTGATCATCTCCCCCTTGTGGTTGATTTTTATTCCACTCCGAAGATCAAAACAATAAAAGGACGACTGCTGCCACCTGGAACTAACTTAGATGCATTTCGCCAAGATCTGGATGAATTTTTTAAATTTAAACTTGGAAATCCTGATGCCCGAAGACATTGAACACGCGCACTCGATCTTTCTAAATAAGGTGCACTCAGCTGTTCTCATTGCCGCCCCCTTAAATCCTCCACATGGCTCAAGAGTGCGTTCTGGACTTCCCCCAGCTATTGAAGAACTGCTGCTTATTAAGAGGAGACTTAGGAGACAGTTTAGTCGCACCCGCGACCCTATTGTGGACAGGGTTTTTCGTAGAGTGTCGAATAGAGTCAAAAAGCTACTGACGCTGCATAAACAGGAAGAAACTGACAGGTTTTTGTCAAATGTCTCCCCCGAAGACCCCACAAAGCACTCCTTTTGGAAGTTGGCGAGAAGGTATAAACAACAGGTAACCCCAAAATTTCCAATCAAGAAGGCTGACGGATCCTGGGCTAGATCTTTAAGCGAGCGAGCCGAGGCTTTCACCGAGGAATTGGAAGCTCGATTTCAGCCATTTGATACCAGCTCAGAACTCAGCGTTCGCCAGATCCATACGAGACTTGAAAGCGCCGGCCAATTATGCCTCCCGGTTGCTCCCATTACAGCCGAGGAAGTCTCAGCACATATTAAAGAGTTGAACACTAAAAACGCTCCAGGTGAAGATAGACTGGACAACTTTACACTTAAGGCATTGCCGCTAAGAGCTGTGCTATTTCTCGTCCTCATTTTTAACTCAGTGCTGAGATTGGGACATGTGCCGAAACAGTGGAAGAATGCGAGAATTTGCACCTTAGATTCCTACAGGCCAATTAGCCTGCTACCCACTGTAGAAAAATTGTTTGAACGCTGTTTGCTGACACGGATCCTGGACTTAAAAAAGGTAAAACAAATAGTTCCTTCATTTCAATTTGGCCTTCGTATATCTCACGGAACTCCAGAGCAGCTGAATAGGGTGGTTAACTTTATTCTCGAAGGATTTGAGGCTAAGGAGTACGTGGTGGCAGCGTATCTTGATATAAAGAAGGCTTTCGACCGAGTTTGGCATGACGGGCTGCTCAGTAAGCTCAAGAATCTCTTGCCGCCTCAACTATGGTTAATCGTGCTCAGCTACCTTGAGAATAGGACCTTCTCAGTGGTACTGGATGGTGTGGAATCTAGCATCAAGGCGATTTGTGCAGGTGTCCCCCAGGGTAGCGTTTTGGGGCCTACACTCTATACCCTGGTTACGCACGACATGCCCACTGGGTCAGAAATACCACTGAAGGATCCTCTGGATCTGATCATTGCCACGTTTGCAGACGATACGGCCATCCTCGTCAGAAACAAGTACATTTACGAAGCCACGGACTCACTGCAGCAATACCTGCATATTTTTGAAAACTGGAAACGACGTTGGAACATTTGCATTAACAAAAACAAACGTGCCAATTTGACGTACGCCTTACGGCCAGATTTCTGTCCCAGAGTTTTCATTGGAAACCAGCTGTTGGAACACCATTCAGGTTAAAAATACCTGGGTGTGTATTTGGATCGGCTAACTTTCAAGACGCATATTTCAAGTATCACGAAATCCATAAGACAGAGGATTGGTAAATTGCATTGGCTTTTAAATAGCAGAAATAAATTGTCCTTGGGAAATAAGGTGAACATTTACAAAACAATAATTGCTCCTGCTTGGCGATACGGTTTGCAGGTGTATGGCATAGCAGCGAGGTCAAACATCACGAAGGTGAGAGTACTGCCGGCCAAGACATTGCGAATGCTTACTGGTGAGCCTTGGTTCATGCGAACGGCGGACCTTGAAAACGAGTTAAAAATACCGAAAATTGGCGATGTGATAAATCGTCAGGCCAAAAAATATATAGAGAGGATAAAAAATCATCCAAATAAACTAGCAAGGCGCCTTCTAAAACGACGCAGAATTGGAGGAGTTAGGGTGGCGAGACGGCTGAGAAGATCGCATCCTGTCGATCTCCCTATTAGATCCTTATAATATTATTATTAAATCATTTCCCCACTTATTATTTGAGTTGTTTTGTTAATTTTTGTATATACAATTTAATTTAAGTTGTTCTAATAATAACAGAAAATTTAAATATAAAGGAAAAAAAAAACAAAGCCATTATAAGACCAATCTGGACGTACGGAGCACAAATCTGGGGAACGGCCAAAAAATCAAATACAAACATAATACAAAGACAACAATCAAAAATCATTCATATGATCACCAAGGCTGGGTGGTATATAACTAACGATGATCTGCATCGTGATCTTAATATTCCAACAATAACAGAGGAGATTACAAAAATAAGTCGTATCTACCAGACGAAGCTTACCCAACACCCAAATGTTGGTGTCAACCTACTACCAATACAGGAACTACAATGCAGACGCAGGTTACAGAGGACAAGGCCAGTGGATCTGGTTGAATAAATTCGAAGCTAGATACAACACATAAATCAATACCCCTTTCTTTTTCTTTTTTGTTTGTGTTTAATGTGTTTATTTTTGTATTTTATATTCTTATTACATTTATGTTTATTTTACTTTATTTTGCTCTATAATTGTATTAATTTAATTGAAATGTATATTATTTTTGTTACTATTTTGATTTTTTTCCCCTACATCCTTACAAAAATGAAAAACTTTTGTGATCTGCACACATAAATTAGCTAGAACCCTAAAATAACGTTTAAACCATGTACTAATAGTCTTATTAAAAAATAAAGACTGTACACGACATATGGGAAATATAAAAAAAAAAAAATCTTCCAGCAGAGTAATTAGTCTATGATGGTGTGAACACCAACTCTATCAAACGCCCTTGAGTAGTCAAGAGTGTTGAGAGAGGTGTGTTTTTTGGCATATAACGATCGGGTTATGAGAAGGTCTGCGAAAAGCAGACTTTCTGCAACCGATTTGCCACGTTTAAATCCGAATTGGTTGGGATGAAGCAGAGTGTTTTTTGGTTAAGAACCACCATACTCTTTTGTAGATGATTTTGTCTAATGTTTTCGCAGCAGTTTAAGGAGATAGGTCGGTATGATGTTATTTCCGTTTTGTTTGCTTTTGGTTTTAATATGGGGATGATGAGGCTGGTTTTATACGATTGGGGTATGATGTTGTTGAAGAGTTGAATTATTCTGGTTTTTGTCTACTGTGAGCTGTTTTTGATCATGGATTATGAGATTCTGTCAAGTCCTGGGGTTGACCCTTCAAGTGATTGTAGAACCGAGTTTAGTTCGATTAGGGTTATATCGTTTTCTAATGCTTGTGCAGTGTTTTTGGTTGTGTAGGGGATTTGTTTAGGTGCGTATTTGTCTTTTATGAATTGTTTGTCAAAATTGTTGTCTTTAGATAGGTTAGACCAGTGCTGTGCAAATAAGTCTGTTATTATGGTTGGGTTTGTGTGAGTTGTGTTGTTGGGTGTGTTCGTGATGCAGTGGATTGCTTTGTTGGGGTTGAGTCCGCAAAACCGTCTTATATTGGCCCAAATTTTTGTGGTGGGTGTGGTTGGTTGTATAGTTGACATAAACGCGGTGGAAGCTTCTTTTTGGATCGTATAAATTCCCTACGGAACATAGCATTTGCGCGCCTCTAGTAGATGATATTTTCTTGAGTGTTGTTCCACCATGGAACTCTGTGTGGAAGTTTGTGGGGTTATGTTTGGGGTATAAAAAAGTGTGCGCTTTGCCAAATTATTTCGTTTAGGTTAGCGGTTTCTTTGTTTATATTCGAACTCATTGAAATTCTGTGAATAATTTCATTAGTTATTTTTTGAAATAAACTCCAATTGGCTTCTTTTGTTTTAAAATAGTGGTGGTTAAAGTTTTTTGGAGGGGGTTGGGGAAGACTTTAATTAAAATTGGGAAATGATCACTCCCGCAAAGATCGTCGAATATTTCCCATTTTGTGCATGGGTACAGTTGTGGTGAGCAGTTGGAGAAGTCTATGGGTGTGAAGGTATTATATGTTGTATAGTAGGTTGGGGACTTATCTTTGAGAATGATCGTTTGGATCGTTGAACATTTTTTGATAAAATGTTTCCTTTTTTGTTATCTTGTGGGGGGCCCCAGGTGGAGTGCCAGCTGTTGAAGTCACCCAAAATTATCAAAGGGGAGTTGGAGTGGTGTGTTTTGAATGTATTTTCTAGTTCCGTTAGAGAGAAATTTTTGGCTGTCTGAAGGTATGCTAAGAAAACCACTACTTTTTGTTTGGATTGGATTTTCAAACTAATGCTTCAAAACTGTTGTTAATTGTAATTTCATTATGTTGGATTGATTTGTGTATCAAAACGGCGACTTCGCCAAACCTGTTGGTTTCTCTATTAGTAATTAGAGTTGAGTTGATGGGTATGGGGATGTTATTGTTAGTTGTTTTGAGGTATTATTATTTGTGGGGATTGTTTTTTTATTATGGTTATAAGTCCGTGTAGTTGTTTGTATATTCTTTGAAGTTCCATTGAATACTTTTAAGAGACATTATAGTGGAGTAAAATAAAAATTTAGTTTGGTGCGGGAAATGGTTTATTGATGGTTTACTTAGTGAACGATGGGTTGTGGAAGGGAGGGGGAATGCCACCGGGTGACTGACGGTGTGTTGGCACCCATTTTTATTTTATTTTAATGTATTAATATTGTTGTGGGATCACTGGCGAAAAAAAATAAAAAATATTTCGGGTGATACACACAATAAGAAACCAATACAATTTTATACACGCACTATACCGACACAACAACTGTACCTACAATGGCAAGTTTTGATTTTTGACTTCAACTCCTTGAAAACCATTTTCGGTTGTGTCAGAAAACAAAATCCATTTCAATAGCAAGTACAGTGATTGCACATTCATTGAACAGCCAAAGAAACCTTAGTCAAATTTCTAACTACCGTCGAATTTCCATAGGTCGAGATTTTATAACTCAAATATCTCCATGACTCGTATTAAGTGCGTTTAAAGCGCAAAGTCAATACAATATGTCTTCCATAACTGGAATATCCCCATAACTCGGACTTTTGTTATGCATTATGGTAATTCGACATTTGGAAGTTTGACTGTACGAGTAATACGCACAGCAGATAGAAACGAAAACATTGAAGTTCGAGTCTCAAACGCGCAAAGCAAATTCCGTCATCCTTACTTTGTGTTGTGTTATTTTCTCTTCTTTCCTTTCAATCGGTAAATAAGAAAAAAACAAATGGTCTAGATTTTGTTGTTTCGTGAGCGTAGACAAATTTATTTTCTTATCTTTTTTATATTCGAGTTAGCGCAGCGGTTTCGATTTTCGTTTTCTGTCACTATCACTTGGCCATGCGCTGTCTTCTTTCCTTGTCCTCCCTTATAATTAGCAAATAAAAAAAAACAAATGTCACACGCTTTGTTGTTGCGTTGCGAAGGCACAATTTTTTCCTTCCTTTCCTCATATTGGTAGAACCGCAGCTGGTTTGATTTCGTTTTAGTATTGGAGACTTTATGGTTCTTGCTGTTTTTTCTGTTTGCCTGGTAGGAAAGGTAGGATTACCGTTATTCAATTTAAATTTTCCGACATACCTAGCCCAAAAAATAGTACTTTATTATTTATTACGTACTACATGAAATTTAAATAATTATGCATTGACTGCATCGAGTCCCTACTTGAAGATCAAACGTACTAAACCTACCCCCTCCCATTACGTAGGCACCTAATATGTTTCCTACGACTACTTTCGGCCTATTAATTATTTAACATATATCCATGTATACCACAAATTACAAACAAACAAAAACTGACCTTACTTTACCATGGAATGAAATCCAAGTCAACGCAATCAGCACAGCACCTGCGCAATACAATACAATATCAATACAATCAAAATAAAAATATATATTTCATACGCTTTGGCCACATCACTCAGGCACCTCTATACGATAAAAACGTCAAAACGAACTCGTCACGAACTAACCAGTTGCTCGCAGTTCTTAGTAGGATGTTTAATTCATGTAACAAGTGGTCGGTGACCACTATCGTTCTGACCGATATCGATATGCGGTCGAGGTGTCGGTCAGCAGCTGAATTGTGAGTCAGCCATCAGCAGCAGACAGTCGTGTGCGAGACAAGCGTAAGAAGCGAACGATTGCCAGTATGCTGGTTTAATTAAGTAGCATATTTTTATATGTATTTTCAACACTTAATTACCTAATTAATAAACATATTTTACATTTGGGGGCTCAACCTAAGCCAAAAAAAAAACGACTACAGACGTTAAGAAGTTATGTGCGCTTGAAAGACAGTGATTCGGAAAAGTTATTAAAGTGGAGTACGTACATATGTGGCTTCAGATGTAATAAGTGTCCACGATAAGTAATATTGTAACTTGAACAGTCCGAATTCTGTATATGCAATGTTGGAAAGTTGGAAGTGACAGGAGAAGGATACGGAAAAATCAGCAAAGCAGAAGCAGAATACAAAATGAAGCAGCAGAAAACAAACAAAATTTCGAGAAGTATAACGTCATCCTCTGAAAGTATGAAAGACGTTGGTGTTGAAGAGGGAAAGGGGCGACCGTTTGGTTTTGTGACTCGATCGCAAGCGGCAATTGTGAATATGCTTGGAAACGATGGTGATGTAAAGAGAAACAGCGAAAAAGAAGAAATCGATACAATTGGTACAAAATATAGGCAGATGAAGTAAATCAGAGAATACAAAATTATATCTTCGGCTCATCGATAGACAATTGAAATAGAAGTATTTTCAATACTTAATTACTTAATTAATAAACATGCTCAGCAAGTATTTGTTTAAAGCGTCCTTTAAGTTTGTCCTTCCTTTTTAAAAATAAAGGATAGAACCAAACAGCGAATATGCATAATATTTTGTTTTAATCTTGGAAAAAGTTGTGCGGAAACTATTGAAATGTAGCAAAAGGCCTTAGGAGACGTGATTCTCGTTCTGGTCGACCTCCGTCGGCAAAAACATCGGATAAGGATAAGCGAGTGGGAAATTGAACAAGATCGTGGTTTGACTGTGAGGGAATTAGAAGATGACCTTCGAATATCAAGAAGTACTGTTTGCCGAATTTTAAGCGTGAATTTGGGCTAGTCATGCCCAAAATGTGTATGCTAAATTCATCTCAAAACTGCTCTCAGAACAGCAGAAACCCTTCGACTCAGGACAATCTGGAAATTATCAATAGCGATAAAAATTTTTTCAAAAAAGTTATTACTGGTTATTAATCATGGGTTTATGGTTATAATCCTAAACTAAAATAACAGTCTTAGCAGGGGAAGCTTCCATCCGAGCCTCAGCCGAAAAAAAGCCCGTGGAAACCGAAGCAACGTAAAATCAATGCTGATTGTTTTTTTCGATTATGAATGCGTCGTGCATTACGAATATGCTCCTGCTGGTCAGACGATCAACAAAGATTACTACCTTGAAATTTTTAAAAGATTGCGTGATGCAATCAGAAGAAAACGATCGCACTTTTGGCAAGCCGGTGACTGGCTTCTTCACCACGAAAATGCTCCAGCGCATGCATCAAACCTTGTGCAGCAGTATTTATCAAAACACAGTCTTGTACAGCTTCGCCAGCCTCCATACAGTGCTGACATAGCTTCTTACAACTTTTGCCTATTTCATTTGAAACCAATGCGACGAATACACTAAAGGCGAATCCAATAACTGACTTTCAAGACTGTTTTACGAAATCGATATGGACGTGTTGTTCAATCAAATGGGGACTACTTTGAAGGATACCACCAACAGGATGACGAATAATATGGCTTATTATGAGAAATCGAGGTATGTCGAATCTGTTAGCAATTTGGGAACATTTTTGACGAACATGTTCAAAGTCGAGTGTTTAATTTAACAATTAGCTGGAACGTATGTAGGTTCCTTAGGGTATACTATCGTAAACTTGTTAACAAATGCTAGGTCATGCAGAATTTTACGCCAGCAGTTAACTCTACTGCAATCATACAGTCTGTTAGCTCTACTGCAGCCCCACAGTCTGTTTGTACAATTGAGGTCACCACCTAGAACAAAGTGCCAATTAATACGTGATAAATTGAGAAGGTCTCTTATGAAGAATGTTGACTTTTGTTGGTAGTTAGATTGCAAGACCTGTTTAAATATTTGTCCGATGGTCTCGCAAAGTAAGCAGAAAACATTTTTATGTTATTATGTATTTCTAAACTAACTTTTACCAATGCTTCAAAGTACTATACATAACAGTATTTTCACTTCAGATTGTGTTAATTTGTCAATAGTTTTGACTTCAATACATTTTAAACCTAATTGAGTTAGGAAATGCTTAACTTCTTTATTTTTAAAATAGTCCAAGCCAGAGAGCACAGCCTTATATGGTTTTGTATGTTTAGTCGTATGAATAAAATTCGCAATTACGAGATTTGAATTCATTGAAAATGTTTAAATAACAATCAGCGGAATTAAGGGAAACTTTTATACAAGTCTATATCATTTTGATCGAGTAGAGCATTGAATTCGGCATGTGTTGACTATATTTAGCATCATTTGAAAGAACAGTTATTGGCGTAACTTTATTGTTGTTGTTGCTAATTCCATCGTCAAACGATGACGAAGTTATCTTAAGACTTGTACAAAGTTGAACACAAGTGATAGAACAATTATCATCACGCATGTGGTTATTAAGTGTAGGTAAAATACGATAACATATATATAAAAATAAGATATAAAAGAAATACGATAAATCACTATTATGACTATCGCTCGTGAGTCCCTTCCTCTTTGTTCTACGAGCCAAAAACAAGGCTCTAACCAATTCGCTTCTGCTTTGCTTTTTGCTCATTGCTTTCCGCATATATTCAGATCTCAGACGTAGTTTAATCCATATTAGTATTCCTGTAACTTATAATAATGCAACACTAAACCAATAGGTTTAGTATAGAAATATAGTGATACGACGAAACATAAAAAAGCATACATAAAAAGCGATCAAAACAACGTTTAGCCAATTCTGACCATTCTGTCACGCCAGGCGTAACACATTTAAGACTAACCGAAAAACCCACACTTTCATAGCTAGTAAATCGCGGCAGTAAAAAAGGAATTACTTTATTCAGCCGACGTTCAAAATAGTATTTAAGCAGAATAAAAATCATTGTAGTCAGTTGTAAAATCAGACTTGTGGAAGCAAGCCCTTGTGCTGCTCACGAAAGTAATGAAATAAAAACAAAATACAAACTCAATCTTGTTTATTGGCGCCCAACGTGGGGCACGATTGTTAAAATAATAAAAAAAAAAAACAGTGTCAAAAAAACCCCAGCACCCTTAACACCGACGAAGGACAACCACGCAGGATCAACCCGGCTTATAATTTTATAATCTAAGAAAACATGTAAGTAAAGTGCTTACTTTATGTTAAGAGAAATTTTTACACTGTCTATTTTATAAGTCCCCACTTAAAAGTAAGATTGAAAAGTTGTAACGAGTTTTAAAAATCGAGTGAAGTTGAACAAAGGACTTAAATTGAATGAGTGGCGAACGTGAATAAGAAGATCAAGATGAAACATTTAACCATATCGAAGATAGACAGAGTGACAGAGTAACCCAAGTAGTGACAGAGGTTGGTGGCGGAGCCAAGAAAAAATGGACCTAGCCCAGGTTCAGCAGTTAATTGAGGCTGCCGTTAGGTGTGCTATTTCGACTCAAAAACAGATACTTGATCACCAGGTTTGCGAGATAATCCAGCGTATAGATAATATAGCAGCTAACCCATCTCAAATAGAAGTGTACGAAGACACAGAATTAGTTGAGGGTGTCAAATGTGATGAGTCATTAGACATAATAAAGTGTCTCCCGGAATACGAAGGGAAATAGGAGTCGTATGTGTCTTGGAGACAAGCAGCGCACACCGATTATAGATTATTAGAAAAATACGAGGGTAGTTCCAAACATTACCAGGCAGTTGCGATAATTAAGAACAAAGTAACGGGCTTGGCAGACTCGGAATTGTCGTCTTTTAATACCCCACTGAATTTCAAGGCAATGATTGCGCGCCTCGACTTCACTTACGCCGACAAACGGCCAATCCATTTAATAGAGCAGGAAATGTCAACCCTGCGACAGGGCAACATGACAATTTTACAGGGTTACGAGGAGGTCGAAAGGTAACTCTTCTGACCAACAATACTACAATGACTCATGGCAAAGCAGTGGCGTTAGCGTTGAACGAAAAATATAGGATGGACGCCTTGCGTGTGTTCATCTAAGATGCGAGAAAGGCACTAAGTGACATCGTATTTACAGCTCCGACAGCACTTGCCTTGGCCCAAGAAGTGGAGTCGAACCATGAGCGATACCTGTTCGCTCCAAGTTATACAAGGAACTTAGAGGAGCAACGGACAGAACAGAAACAGCAGGGTAAAGGGAAAAATAGTTAAAGGAACCAACAGAGTAGCAATCGCAATCCCTAGTACAATCAGCAAGGCGCGAGCAGAAAACCGATAGAATTCAGAAAGAGCTAGACGAGCCGATGGATGTTGATCCAGGTTCTTCACAAATGCGTCAAAGAACGCAATATAGCTCTCAGAGCTCGGGATATAGGTATACTGCCATCTATGGTCAAGATCAATATCAGTTACAAAGACATACCGCCCCCGTTAATCAGAATCGTTATCAGGGGCAAGGTTTTAAAAGGCCAAATGAGTGTCGGAAACGGACGGGTAACAAGTTCCAGAGAATAAACTACTTGGCACCAGAAACCTCTCCTCAAGAGTACCGAGAGGAGGACTACAGAGAAATTGCTGAGAGGACAGTCGCCTAAGGGGAGGAACAGATGTCAAATGCAGGTTTCGTTTAGTTTTTAAGGAATCGTCCCTTCTACCGTTCATAGAGCGAGGAAAAAAATAAAACAAAATAGATACGGCTGCATCAAAAAGTTATATTAAGCCCCTTGTGGAGTTAGAACATGTAGTAGAAGTAGAAAAACCTTTTGTGGTAAAATCCATGCATGGCGTTAACCATGTGGAAAAAAAATAGTTTGTTCATTTCTTTGGGGTGTCCAGTACTTTCTTCATTTTGCCAAACCTTGCGACGTTTGATGGGATAATGAACGACTAGCTTACAATACTTCGGTGGTTTCCACAATTCGGAGAGAGAATGATGATCCGGTATACTCAAAGCTGTACCCGTATCCAATGCGTGTAGCCGACTTTGTCGATAAGGAGATAAAAGACCTTCTGTGAAACAGCATATTTAGACCTTCACGGTCACCATGTAACAACCCAATACTGGTGGTAGATAAAAAGGGAGTTGACGACTTAGGGAATAGAAAAAACCTTTAGTAGTAGACTTCCGGAAGCTCAATCAGAAGACGATTTATGATAAATACCCGATTCCCAGAATTCTAATGATTTTGTCGAGCCTTGGAAAATTTATATGCGGACCATAGATGATGTGCTTCGGGAGCAGATCGGGAGGACCTGTTACGTTTACGTCGATGACGTCATAATTTTCTCTGAAATAGAGAATGACCATGTCAAACAGATTGACTGGGTCTTGAAGAGTCTTTATGATGCTAACATGAGGGTATCACGTGAAAAATCTCGCTTTTTCAAGGAGGAAGTTGAATATCGCGGCTTTATTGTGTCAAAGGACGGCATAACAACGAACCCGGAAGAGATGAAAGCCATTCAGGACTTCGTTGAGCCCTCCACATTGTTCGGAATAAGATCATTTTTAGGTCTGGCAACCTATTATAGGGGCTCAGTGAAAGACTTCGCTTCAATTACGAAGACGCTGACCAATCTATTAAAGGGTGAGAATGGTAGGGTAGCGCTCACCAATCAAAAAAAATAAAAATGAAATTTGGGGACGTGGAACGGGCGGCCTTTCACGAGCTAAGGAGAATTCTGTGCTCAGAGATGTCATGCTTCGTTATCCCGACTTTAAGAAGACGTTCGATCTAACTACGGATGCCTCTTCGCAGGTCTTGGGGGTGGAACTGTCCTAAGACGGTAAGCTAATAACAATGATTCAAGAACGTTGAAGGATGGGGAGTTGCACTATGCAACCAAAAAAGGGGGAACTGTTAGCAATAGTATGGGCATTGAAAAATCTCAGACATTATCTCTATGGGGTAAAAGGCCTGAACATTTTTACGGATGACCAGCCGCTCCCATTTGCGGTGTCGGATCGAAACCCAAATGCAAAAACAAAGCGGTGGAAGGCTTTCATTGAGTATCATAATGCTAAGATTTTCTAAAAGCCGGGTAGGGAAAATCATGTCGCTGATGCATTATCACGACAAAACATCCATGTGCTGGAACATGAGGTAGAGTCGGACGCTGCAACACAGACGGACAAACCGTTAAAGTGTTTCCGAAACCAGGTTATATTAGAAGAAGCACAACATGACTCAGTCCGGAACTTTATAATGTTTGGTAAAAAGACTCGACATATTATTTGCTTTACAGACAAAAGTACCTTGCTGGATACTGTAAAAGTGGTCATAAATCACGGGGTTGTAAACGCTATTCATTGTGACTTACCGGTTTTGGCGCACATACAACATGGCGTTGTGGAGGCTTTTCCGGCTATAACATTTTGGTTCACTGAAAAACTGGTGACCGAGGTGGTAAATAAAGGGGAACAAAAGGATATAGCCACAGCAGAGCATAACCGGGCTTCCAGAGCGGCACAGGAAAACGTAAAACAGATCCTTCAGGATAATTTTTTGCCCAAGATGACAAGAGTCAATAAGGTTGCAGCGAACTGCGGGGTTTGTACGAGGGCAAAATATGATCGGCACTCAAAGAATATATACATATAGACATTTTCTCAACAGACAGGGTACACTTTTTGACTTGTGTCGATAAATTCTCGAAGTTTGCCCTTGTTCAGCCGATACCTTCGAGGACAATAGTAGATGTTGAAAACCGAGGATTGATTGAGGAGATCTGAGAGTCGAACGGAAAAGGCCCTCGCTGTTTCTTGTGATTGCAGCTTATTGATGTCAAGCTTTCATTGCACACTTGTTGGGGTTCCTCTGACGGCATTTAGAAGGGTTCTTACCTTGGCTGTAACAAGGTAGTGGTCAGAGTCGAGAGACCACTTACATCAAGTATGTTGGATGCATGCCTGTTAAACTTTTACCCGAATACAAGGACGATTTTCTGCGATAACGGCCCATGGTTAAACTCAGAGACTTAACAACCCTCCTTTCGAATCGCTACGGCATTCAAATGGTCCGCCGCTGCATAGCACGTCTAATGGGCAAGTTGAAAGATTCCACGGCACTCTCCTGAAGATTGCTCGGTGCCTTAAACTGAAAAGAAAGATCGATAACACTATCAATCTGTTTCTACAGGCAACAATAGATTACAACAGGAGTATTCACTCTGTCACCGGTAAAAGGTCAATAGACATAATTAATTTGGCTTCCCCAGAGCTCCAGGTGGAGATAAGGAGGAAAATTGAGAAGGCTAAGGCGATCGAGTTGACTAGATTCAATGAATCCAGACGAAATAGGGGTTTCGTCCTGGAGAAAAGGTGTTGGTTAAAATCAACAGAAGGTTGGGAAACAAATTGACTCCCCTATGTGTCGAAGAAAGTGGCGAGGCCGACTTAGGGACAACTGTCCTCATTAGGGGAGGGTGGTCCATAAGGACAATTTACGGCAAAATTATTTTAGGCATTTTTTAATATATTTTTTGCAGGGTTTTGCTGATAATATTTTTATTGACAACTACAACGACCGCCAGATTGACTGACTTTTCGCATTCAAGTTACATCCCCATCATGGACGACATACGCTGTACTGTGGACTGAATTTGGATATTTGGGCCACACCACGAACCTGACGACATATTTGGAGATTACAACCGAAACAGTAGCCTTGACGGACCAGTTTCCACAATCACACATGAGGAAACTGTTGGAGGCAGACATAACACATACCAACACACACTTGAATACGGTAGGCATTCAACAGAGACAGGCCAGAAGCATCAACATTTTGGTAACAGTCCTGAAAGTGGTTGTGGGGACACCGAACTGTGACGACTTCGAATTAGTAAAGTATAAGCAAGACCAGCTCATAGATTCAGAAAATAGGCAAATAGTTATTAACACAAAAGTTCAAGAAAAAATTAACGAATTATCAGAAAGAGTAAACACTTTGATTAAAGAAACAAAAAAGAAACAAATAAACACTGAACATTTGTATGAGGTTCACGAAATAGAATGTTAATAACTGAACTGGAAATGTTATCAATTACACTCGCAAAAATTGGCACAGTAAATCCAACAATACTAGATAGTAATGACATTAGAAGTTTAGTTGATGAGCACTTTACAGGAATTAGTTTAATGGACTAATGGAAGCTTCTCATGTGAAAGTTTTATAAAATAGAGATGTACTGCACTTTGCAATAAAATATCCTAAGCCTAAGATAGTATGTAAGAGTATTATTGTTCTCCCTGTTCCTCATAATGAAAAGATAGTCCACCTAGGCGGCAGCGACAACATTGCGGACTCCAACAAGCAGATATTGGCCATCGGAGATTGCAGCCATACCATTACATCAACTTTCTGCAAGCAACTCCCGAAAGAAACGTGCGCTTAACAAATTCACTCCGGAAAAGTTGCAGTACCCGACCAAATTACCTCGAACCTATAACAGTGGTCGATGATGGTGTCATAGTCATTAATGGCAATACGGTCACTGTAAAGGAAGGGGATAGTCCGGAAAAGGTTGTCACTGGCACGTTTCTGCTCACTTTCGACCGCGATGTTCGTGTTAACGATTCCGTGTACGTCAACCAAAATAACATAGTGAAAAAGACGCCCGGCGTTTCGGCATCAACACTGCTGAACATAACCAGTCATGACAAAATCCTGGGAATGGCGTATCTTCATAAAATGAGCATTGGCAACCTGCGGCACATCGACGGAATAAAAACAAATCTAACTAAGGACCATATTATGTCTGGAACGATTAGGTTTACCGGTGTTATTATGTGCTCAAGCTCATCTAAGTCAGAAGGAAGAGAAGTCAGCGACGCGTTCTTCCAGTGATAATCGACGAATTGAAGAGAACCGAGGACGGTTCTCACTTGAGCAAGGGAAGAGTTAACACGATAGCATAAGACGACAACAAAGCTATCGTGTCGACCACAGCAATAGTATGCTCAGCCTTTGGGAAAACACTGAGTCTTCTACCTACTCGTATTTCTAGTGATCATCAACTAGAAATACAAAACATTAAAAAACATATACCAAGAACCCGGAACATGGGACCGGCGTCTAAGGAAAATACTGCCGCCAGATGTAATGAGAAATGCCGACGATAGATGTAATAAAAAAATAACACATTTAAGACTAACCGAAAAACCTACCCTTTCATAAATAGTAAATCGCGGCACTACAAAAAGGAATTACTTTGTTTAGCGCGACGTTCAAAATAGTATTTAAGCAGAATAAAAATCATTGTAGTCAGTTCTAAAATCAGACTCGTGGTAGCAAGCAGCACAACGGCTTGTAATAAAATAAAAAACAAAGTAAAGTAATAAAATAAAAAACAAAATAGAAAACTCAATCTTGTTTAATTTGTATGCATTTTTCGGGATCACACACTTTCTTTCTCTCTGCTTTTCTACTGTGCGGTCGACATGTCGTTGTCGGACGTAAAATTTTCGTCCAGCAGCGACAGAAATAATTAAATTATTTTTAACCGCCAATTTGAGGCTATGACTCATAAAATGGATTATAAAAACGTGACCACGGACAAAATAAAAATTGTTATGGGAAGCAGGTAGGTATGCCTTCTTGTCGGGTCGAAGCCGTTTCGGCGTTAGCATTATGTCACTCTTGAGTTTCTCACACTTAGTTGTTGTTGTCTTTGGTGTTTTTCTATTCATTTTTGGTAACCTTCTGACGTAACAATGTGACGTGACATTACATGGGCTTGAAATTTTACTCTCGGTCCGAAAAAAAAAAAATTTATTAATAAAATTGTACATTTTCTGGAGTATCAAATGTGTGTTTCACTGTTCTGTAAACTTGACGAAAACTGGTTTTCTATGTATAATTAAAGTAAACAGTAAAACTTAAAAAAAATTATATTATTCTTAAAAATTTCTAATTTCATAGGGTAAATGGTCTTCTCCAAAACCAACATCATCTTCACACAGTCAAAACTCTTTATTAACGGAGTTTAAAAAAAATGGTTTGTAACGACATTAAATAAAGTTTTATGATATGATATTTTATTTATAAATACCGATTAGTTTATGAAAACACCATCAGTAATTATGGAGCTAACACACCTGACTTCCTAAAGTCATACTGGAAAAAAACTAGTGAAATTGGAACTAATGACATAACAGATCTCACCCTCACAACGTTAGCCTTTCTTTCCTTTGGAATGTTCACGCTTCAAGTACTTATGTGTATAACAATGGTAATTTTTTGAACTGCAGTTATTTAATTTTATTTTCTTTTTCATAGAAATACAAATAATGTTATTATTATATATATGTTGATTACTTTAAGGGCAAAAATGGAAGTAACTATCTGCTGATGACACCTGTAGATACATCATACTATAACGAAATATCAGATCAACTACCTGAAGAAATACGTCGAAGGAAACGTTCGGTTTTTGACCCGGATAAATTACAAATGGTGAATATGTGACCTTGAAACCCATTTTATATCCTATAGTATCTTAATGATTTCATACCAACTGGCAATTCACGTTACTACCAGGTTAATAAACGTCCATTTCCTCAAATTCAACTAAAATCTTTTCGTTTTTGGAAGTAACGAAAAATAATATTTTATTTTTGAAGAAGTGTCTCAAATGTCTCATCCCCCAACAACTTCCCTACGCCCCATGAATCAACTAAACTAACTCATTATTACAATACATTAATCATCTTTTAATTTCATTATTTTTCACTCCATACTTTATTTCGACACTGATGTCCTTATTAGTCAATATGGCGGTATCCCGTGGACGAATAGAGGGGTTGCTACACGTAAGGCACAGGTGCGTTGATAGGCTTGTCTGGTTCGGTTACTTTGATCAGTGAGGCGTATGTTCTTAACTGTCAGTATATCGTAATCGGGCTTTATACGTAGTTGCTCTTTTAGTTGATTAAGGACATTGTACACCACTTGAAGTGCTGAAACGGCGAATTACCATCTTTACTTATGGATTAATATTATTACATATTTGGAACAACTAAAATTTTGTTTGCAATTTTCATATAACAAATTATTTTAAAATTATAACAAAATATATACTTGAAATGCAAAAAGCCTTTCAATTGATATATGACACAACTTAATCGGTCCAGTAGAACCAATCAAGTTGGCTGGATATGTGGGGCACACAGACATTCGAGAGATCCTAAAATGGTCACTTTTATCACGCTAACCTAAAAATCCCTAAAAATTATTGAACATTCGCGAACCGTTTTAAAAGACTCCTGTCACATTGCCTCTCCGTGCCAAACGCGAATAAATGTCAGAGCGACATCGAGGAAGACTCCATAACAGAACTTCTTTCTGTCAAGTGCCTTCAATATGTGGTCGATGGTTCGGTGTACATGTTCCAGGGTGGGAATTAGTTTTCTTTTCGTCGTGACGGTTTCTGCCTTTCAGGCTGTGTTGTAATGCTGTGTATTGAAAATCGCCAATATAACGAGTACAGTACTCAGTGATGGGGCCTGGATGATGCAATTGCAAACATTATCATGACGTGGAGCTTTGTTTGGATTTGAACGTCTAATGACATTTTAAATTGGCTTGCTCTACATCAGAACTACGCCAGGATGTCTGATTAAAGAAATAACTTTTTTTAAAAATTAAAAAAATTTCGGAGGTGGTTCACTGATGGGATTATTATAGTAATAACAATAATAACAATAATAATACTAATCACAATAATAATAATAATAGGAATAATAATAATAATAATAATAATAATAATAATAATAATAATAATAATAATAATAATAATAATAATAATAATAATAATAATAATAATAATAATAATAATAATAATAATAATAATAATAATAATAATAATAATAATAATAATAATAATAATAATAATAATAATAATAATAATAATAATAATAAGAATAATACTAATAAGAATAATAATAATAATAATAATAATAATAATAATAATAATAATAATAATAATAATAATAATAATAATAATAATAATAATAATAATAATAATAATATAATAATAATAATAATAATAATAATAATAATAATAATAATATAATAATAATAATAATAATAATAATAATAATAATAATAATAATAATAATAATAATAATAATAATAATAATAATAATAATAATAATAATAATAATAATAATAATAATAATAATAATAATAATAATAATAATAATAATAATAATCATAATCATAATAATAAATAATAATAATAATAATAATAATAATAATAATAAATAATAATAATAATAATAAATAATAATAATAATAATAATAATAATAGTAATAATAATAATAATAATAATAATAATAATAATAATAATAATAATAATAATAATAATAATAATAATAATAAATAATAATAATAATAATAATAAATAATAATAAATAATAATAATAATAATAAATAATAATAATAATAGAAATAAATAATAATAATAATAATAATAAATAATAATAATAATAAATAATAATAATAATAAATAATAATAATAAATAATAATTGTAATAATGATAATTAATAATATTAATAACAAATAATTATAAATAATAATAAAAATAATAAATTATAATAATAATAATAAATTATAATAATAATAAATAATAATAATAATAATAAATAATAATAATAATAAATAATAATAATAATAATTAATAATAATAATAAATAATTATAATAATAATTAATATAATAATAATAACTAATAATAATAATAATAATAATAATAATAATAATAATAATAATAATAAATAATAATAATAATAATAATAATAATAATAATAATAATTATTATTGTTGTGTTTGTGCTTAACAGACTTGCTTGTTTTACATCTGCTCCGCAGTTTGACTAGCATTTGGCAATTGATTTGTCTATTGTCGTTTTCGATCTTGACTTTTATTTATAATATTTCCGGTGTTTTGTTTTAAGTGACTTTATTTGTGGCGTATGACTCATATCACCCGTATACATTTTGTGCTTAACATTGTGTAATTATTTAGGCAAGTACAACACTTAAAATTGGATTTCCTGTATATTGAGTTCAATCTCTTTTTTTTCCTGCTTTGTTCTACCTTTAAAGGGTTTTTGCTATTTTAGTCTTTTTCTGTTTCCTTCTTGCTCTCGATAAGCAGTTTTTATTTTTGAATAACTGTATTTCCCCTTTTCTCTCTTGGAAAGTGTAAAACACACACTAAAAACTACTAATTCACCTCACTTTTCTCTTTCCAGTTTTATCTCTGTTTATCTGAGAGTGTCAACCAGAGAGAACTTATTCATATAGAGGTTACATTTCTCTCTTAAAAAAATGGCCGGAGAGACTTCAGAAACTATTATAATCCGACACTCATTCTGTACATCAACAGTATTGTTGGCTGTTCAACTTATTCAGCGTAACATATTGCTGTTGATTTGCTTGGGTTTGCATAAACAAATTGGGCGGGAGTATGATATTCAAAGAAAATAAATACACAAGAAAGACATAATAAAAACAAAAATCAGAGACACTTTCTTCTTTCTTTGATTTTTTTGTTCGTTTTTTATTTGCAAGGTTCAGAATATTAAGCAAATTGTGTGGTTTTCTTTGATTTACGAAATCATTCTTTAACAAACGAAATCGAGCCATGGCTTCCTTTTATTTATATGAACGAAATGGAGATACCAAGCGGCCATCAAAAAAAGAAGCTATGAAAACAAAGCAAAATCGTACAAAAATATTCCGGGTGATACACACAATAAGAAACCAGTACAATCTTATACACGCACTATACCTACACAACACACTCAAACTTATCACATTTCGCTCGCAAGGGCGAAAAAGAAAACCAACACAATCTCATACATGCACTATACCTACACAACAAGGTCACCCACACAATGGCAAGTTTTGATTTTTGACTTCAACTCCTTGAAGACAATTTTCGGTTGTGGCAGAAAACGAAATCCATTTCAATGGCAAGTACAGTGAATGCGCATTTATTGAACAGCCAAAGAAACCCAAGTGAAAATTCTAACTACCGTCGAATTTCTATAGGTCGAACTTTTATAAGTCGAATATTTCCATGACTCGAATTGAGTACGATTATAGTGAAAAATTAATATAATATGTCTTCCATAACTCGAATATCCCCATAACTCGAACTTTTGTTATGCATTATGGTGATTCGAGATTAGGAAGTTTGACTGTACGAGAAATACCCACAGTCCGCAAAGTCCGAGTCTCAATCGCGCAAAGCAAATTTCGTCACCCTTACTTTGTGTTGTGTTCTTTTCTCTTCTTTCCTTGTGATCGGCAATGAAGAAAAAAACAAATGATGTAGACTTTGTTGTTGCGTGAGAGTAGCAAAAAAGAGGAAATTTTATTCCCGCACGCACCCCACTTCACATCGTAGCCACAAGCCAATTTTCGCTTGTCGTACCAAATGTATTAGCGGTCAGGCCCTGAGCTCGTGGTTCGTTGTTGAGTTCAAGTTTGCGTGAACGCAAAAAGTATACATATTCATATACGCAGGCATATGTTTTTTCTTTGTCTTTCCTTATGTTAGGCAAATAAGAAAAAAACAAATTTCACACGCTTTGTTGTTGGGCGGTCAAAAGCAAAATTTATTTCTCTGTTTTCCCTGTATTCGCAGTAGCGCAGCTGGTTGAGTTTTGCTTTGAAATGGGACACTTGCAGTTTCTTGGTGTTTTTTCTGTTTGCCTGGTAGTAAAGGTAGAATTAGCTGTATTCAACTTCGATTTTTTGACATACCTATCGCAAAATATTGCATTTTTAAATTAATTTTAGTTACTTAGTGAGTTATTTATTTCTTTACTAACTAAAAGCCCGTAGGGATAGTGTTTTTCATTCATTAAAAGTCCCACCAAAACCAATACAAGTAGATGGTGGGAATTGCAATAACAAAAATCATGTTCCTCATTCATAAAAAAATCGCTTCAAACCTATACATGTTCCTTTTTCGCTATCATATCATTCCTACAACGATATCAATACAATCAAAATAAAAACGGGTGACGGCAATTAAAATCAAACAACCGAAACCAAAACAAAGGTGATATAAAGAAATTCCTTTTCATGCTAATTCGCGCTAAGAACACAAAAGGAGGAAGACACTACAAGAAGGGGAATCATTGCTTGTTTCGATTTCACAACAGGCACTCTAATATTTCTGTTTGGCTAGTTACTTCAGTTCAGTAGTTAGCGCCCTGCGCTGCTACTTCGATGTTAATAGCAGAAAAGTAATATATTCGCATAGCTTCTACTTATTTGAAAAAAGCTCAAAAAGATTTGAGAGAAATGTAACCTCTATATGAATGAATACTCTTTGGTGTTAACATTCGAGCTTAAGTCTATGTACTTTTTTGCACAGTGTGTTGATACCAACACAAAAATTTTGAAAATCAATTATAAAAATTTTCACTTTCAAGTTCATTATTATTATTATTATATTTATTTATTTTATTTTTGCTTATTTATTATTTATTTGATATATTCATCAATTTTTGAGCTTTTATAAATTGATCAAAAAAAAAATTTTAATAAATAAAATTTAATTATTTGATTTATTTTTGAAATTTATTTCTTTTTTTATTTATATTCATTCCATTTATTAAATTTGTGCTATCTTATTTGTCTTATTTTGCTTGTATTTTATATATTTTGTTACCTACTGTTTCAATATTTCGTGCAAAATGAGTTGCTGTATTCGGGGTTGCACCTATAAAGACAACTTTAATAATGATACGCTTAGAGGGGTCTCTTGTTGGATGTGCGATAGCATTGCCCACCTTAAGTGCACTGGGTGACCATGACCGACTTTACGGTACGGCTAAAGCTGCCTCTGGTGGCATCAGGTGGTCTTACCCCACCTGCTTCAAACACCAGGGGGACTTCTCAATGATATACCACCGTATGCGAAATAAATACCACAAACTTAAAAAACTATTCACTGAGCTCGCCTCAAAGTTTGATGCTGGGGCAAAAATAGTTATGGAGTACTCTTTTGACTCGAGTCCAA